>PVJO010002140.1:13385-151091 GCA_004026905.1 Hystrix cristata | reverse complement strand
GAACCTGCTGTAAATAGGGAGGGAGGGTGCAGAGGGGAGGGGGGAGAGGGGGGAGAACCAAGATACATCATGTATAGGTACAGAATTAATGTAATGAATGTGACCATTGTATGTAGAATGTACCAATACATGTTCTTGGTTTAAAATAAAATTAAAAAAAAAAAAAAAAAAAAAAAAAAAAAAAAAAAAAAAAAAAAGATGGTTATACATGATCTTGCTGGTACTGGGAGGTTTTGAGCCAGAGAGAACTGAGAATGAGCTTTTGACTTAAAAAGAAATTCTGACTGTTAGAAATGAAGCCAAGAGCAGACCATTGTGATCCAGGCAAGAGATGACAGTGAGTGGCTTGGACCTTGGAGGCCGATTTCAGATATCCTGTGTCGGTGCTAATACAGATAAATCACTCACCCCAACGGATGCGTGGATTAATGAATTCTTTTTCTGATACTGGGGAGGGAACCCAGGGCCTTGTGACCCCTAGGCAAGTGCTCTACCAACTAAACTATACTTTCGGCCTCCGTCAATGAAAACCAGTATTCCCAGACAAACCACAGGACCATCAAATACATAGATTTTTTGCTTCTCTCTTAACTCTGATTTTCTCAACTTAATTTTAATCATATGATAAAATAAAAGCTCTGTAATTATAGATCTGGCATCTTAGAATTCATCTTGATTAAAAACCATGACTTATAGAGGGAGAATAGCAACTTTTCTTACTTTTTATTTCCTCAGAGATGTATAGTAAAGTCACTCCGAAGAATTAAAAGAAATCTAGCATGTAAGATTTCTGTACAAACTGTTGAAAATTCTTATGTGCTGGTTGATAGCTTCCCATCTGCCCTGAATTTTGTTAGGTAAGAATATCAATGCCAAGAGGCATTTAGAGATTTTCCCAAACTTGCCCAGATAAGAACTAATTATATATTAAGTGAAAGACACTGTCTTTAACAGGTGTATATCTGACTCCTAGTCCCTTATTTTCACAAATTCATAGTTTGTCAAACTAATCTTCTCTCCTTAAAATGATGTCTTCTCCTTTACATTAACCTCTGCATTTCTCTAAATGTGAGGAAGGCAGAAGATGGATGATATGATTTTTTTATTTGCTAGTGGAGTGGAGAAAGAGAAACAGGACAGGAAAACGAGAGACAAGAATTGAGAAGACTAGGAGGTTGCCTATTTTAAAGTGCACAGTTCTGTGATGGAGGGACCTGAAAACATGTGTCACAAAAAGTTAGCTGGAACTTGGAAGACAAACAGAAATGGGAAGGGTGAAGAGAACAGAATAGGGTAATACACGAATGAAGTAATATACACACAACGGACCCCTGAAATTCGTAGGGGTTATATTCCCAGAGCACCCACAAATTGTGAAAAAATGCAAATTTCAGGTATGGTCAGAAAAATGCCGATAAATGCCTACAGATGAGTCACACAAACCTCTTCAGGCCGTTTTCCTCACATCTGCTAAAGGAATTGTTATGAGGATGTGGTAACTTCATGTACAGTAAAATGGTAGTAATTCATTAGTAGTAAAATAGCAGACTCAATATCTGTACAACTCTCCTATTAAAATTAAAAATACAAAATAAAAATTTTAATCTTTTTTAACTCGTATCACTGAGTTTGTAGGAAAGTAAGGAATACTAAAATGAGGCCAAAACTTAGGTGAAACAAGAATGTGAACTGAGCCTCATCATTTTAAGAGTACAAAGAACTGTCAGAATAAAGATAGGGCCCACTAGTCCCTTAGAAAGCAGAAAGTTTACTAAGAAGCTATTTCAGAAAGTGAAGCTCCCAAAGAACTACACTTTCACTACAAGGATGCTGTAACAAAAAGTGAAACAAAGAAACTAGCCTGTCTTGACCTTTCTCTAGCTGTTGAATGAAAAACATCTTCTTTGAGAATTTATAACCAGAAAGTAGCCATGCAATGGATATGCCCATCAGATTTATATTACCTGTGTCTGAAAACCTCAAGCTGTGGAATTAGTGTCCCAACTAAAATGTGCTTCAGGCACCTGGCAGAAACAAAGGACAATCCTCTGTTAAGGAATTCTTCTACATCCACACCTCAAAGAATTTCCAAAGATAAAGTTTCAATGAATATGACCTGACAGTAAAACACTAACAAAAAAGATCCTAGGATAATGTGAGGCACATCACAAGCACTGTTTCTTTTTTTTTTTTTTTAAAGGGGGATCAGTCTGTTATAAAATACAGTATTTATTTGTGGTTTTAGCATCAAACTTTCATACTACATACTGGATGAATGAAAGTTACTATTTGTGGTGGCTGTTACCAGCTTATCGAATGTCACTTAAAACTAGGTTTCACTCAGATTGAGCTCGTGCACTTTTAGCAATTGAAGCTTGTTTTCTAATCCTTTACATCACATTACACACTGATTTAACAAAAGTACTTTCCGGTAGGAAAACAGAACTTATTCTTTATGACATATAAGACAGTGTATGTTGACCCCTAGTAACATTCCCGGAAAATAGCATGGGTCCTATAAAAGTTACTTCTTGTCTTAACTTTTTTTCCCTTTATACTGTTCTAGATCTTTAAAATAATTTAATTATGTACATTGTTGGATGATTTTGTCTTTTAAAGATGCTTGTGTGCACAAATGACAAAACTGTGTTTGGAGGTTAAGGAAATTAAAGCAGTCCGAAAGTATTTCTTTCTACACACACAAATGAAAGAAAGAGCGAGAGAACGAGAGCAAGAGACAGACACACACACTTACAGACACACATGGGGGTGGGAGACTTTTTACAGTTTTTAGAGTAAAATCCAAAATTGGTAACTCATGTGACAGCTAGCACATGATACTGCTTAACAGAGTCCTCAGCCTTAACCTGCCACGTGAAAAGTCATGTTAGACAATCCTCAGTGTTGCAAAAGCACCATGCCTTTTGGAGTCCGACGTACAGGTTAAGAATTTGAGGTGTTAAATCGGGCTTCCTGAGTTAAATTCTTGGGTACCATTTATCAACTCTTTGAATTCAAACAAGTTATTTAAAATCTCCTGGTCTTCATTTTTTGCACTTGCAAAATGGAATTAGGCATATACTTTGCCTTATTAATATCATGAAAATATTCAAAACTAGGCCAGGAACACAATGCTTGGGGATATAGCAAATCAAGAGACCAAGTGCCCTGTCCTCATGGATATCTCAAACTTAACATGGTCAAAACGAAATTCTTGATATTTTACCTCAAACCCAATCTCATCCACACCAGATCTTTTCCATCTCAGTAAACCTTCATAATTATATTCCCAGGACCTACAACAGTACATGACATTGAAAAGGCACTCAGTATTTCTTTTTTGCTTTGTTTTTTGAGACATGGTCTTGCTATGTAGCCCAGACTGGCCTTGAACTCGAGGTGATCCTCCTGCCACAGCCTCCTGAATGCTGGGATTACAGGTGTGTGCCACCATGCCCAGCTAATATTTCTTTAATGAATGAATAAATGCATTTAGCTAAGAGTTGGACTTATAGAGAAACGTTATGCTATATGAAGATTTAGTATCATTTGAATGATATTAACTGTTGTTGATCATCACACACTTGGTTTACATATCCAATATCTTCCTCTCTACCTCTTGCAAGTAGCACTTAAACTGTTCAATTCACTATAATCTTTAAAAACAGTACTCCACGGACCACACATGTAGCTATCACATTATTCCCCTCTTTCTCACTCATAGTCAAACTTCTCGAAATAACCATCTATTCTCACTGTCTCCATTTCTCACTTGCCACACACTCCTTAATTCTTTCCAATCTAGCTATCACTCTAGGCAAATAACTATTAAGATTACCAGTGGTCTCCATGTAAATAAACCCAGCAGACAATTTTTTAAAATTTTTCTTCTTAGCATCTTGATAGCTATATCACTGATTATATCCTTCTTGCAATGCTCTTTTCTCCTGTCTTAAATAGCACACTATTTTACTCCTCTTCAGCTTTCTAGTCATAGCTTCTTATTCTATTTTGTAGGCTCTTGCTCCTTTACCTAGCCATTAAAATGTACTTATTTGGGGCTCTCTTCTCACTATGTTTGTTGGTTAAGCAGTATCATCTATATGGTTTCCATTATCATCTATATAATGATCATTTTAAAATTTGTACCTATAACCCTGACATTTCACTTGAGCTACTCAGCTATATATCTAATTGCTTTCTTGGTATCTACTTAGATGGTGCAACATGTCTCAAGCTCAGTATGTTCAAAACAAAACTCATGACTACAGCTCTAGCCCCTAAATGTTGTTCTTTTTTGTATGTCTCATTTCAGAAAATGGTACTATTTTATGCAAATCACATGTGTAGGTGTCATTTGGAACCCCCTTTTACTCCTCAATCTTATATTTAATCCATATTGGTACTCTCCCGTGAATATCTTCCAACATCCACCTGTTTCTCTCTTTATTTTCACTACTGTTTCCCTGCAGATTCAGATTTGTTGTATACTGTAAGCAAAGCACTAATTTCAAAATACCAATCTGGTCAAATCCTTTGTTTTAGTCACTTTCTCGTTGCTGAGACACAGTACTTCACACCCACAATTTAAAGGAGGAGAGGTTTATTCTGGCCCAGTTTGTAAGGTTTCAACCCATAGTTGGCTGGCTCCAAGACAAGATGGCATGGCGCAGGGACATGGTAGAGGAGGAGATGCTTAAGGCATTGTGGACAGGAAGCAGAGCGTGTGAAGGGAGGAGTGGGAGAGGGAGATATACCCCTTCAGGCCACTCCCCCAGTGAGCTACCTCTTCCAACCAGGCTCCAATCATCTCCCAAAAGCCTTGCCTATGAGTGCATGAGGCTCTGGGAGGACATCTACATATAATCCATAACACTGTTCTAACCTCTAGCAATCGTATTCATTTTTTGGCTGGACAGCCAAATCCTTAAATCTAGCTTACCTTTTTATTTTGTTCCTTTGTTACCTGTGTTACAGCAACAATCATCTTCAAATTCCTTAAAAATGTCTTCTTTTCTCTTGCTACTTTGCATATGCTCAATCCCTTCCCTGTAATTTCCTTCTTTCTCTTCTTCCTCTGTCCCATTATATTCCAGTCCCCCTTCAAATCTCAGTTTAAGAAACAGTTCCCTGAGTAAACTCCAACTCAGTGGTGACTTCACGTTTATTTGTGTGATCATTTCATTAATGTGCTTTGTTCGATTATAACTCCCTAAGGTATTGGACCTTGTTTGGCATGCTTACTTTCATATTCTCAGCACTTAGCAAAATGCCTTGTGCCTCTAAGGCACTCCATAAATAGTTTTTAATGAAATTGTTTCATCAAACTTTTCTTGGCCTACATTTGGCAAAATAGCTATTTTTCTGTCTGCTGCAGTCTATTGCTCTCATCTGCTAAGTAGGGGATGAACACCTAC
Source organism: Hystrix cristata (assembly GCA_004026905.1). Classification (NCBI taxonomy): domain Eukaryota; kingdom Metazoa; phylum Chordata; class Mammalia; order Rodentia; family Hystricidae; genus Hystrix; species Hystrix cristata. Next base: position 145,674 of record PVJO010002140.1, on the reverse strand, counting down.
CTGTCTGAAATGTGCATTTAAAACTATCTAAAGGTATATACTGGACCAATTAGTTTCTATATTTAAACATTCAAATACCAAGCCCTACCAGCACTTTTACTCCTGTTCAAAAACTACAACCAAAAGCAAACAGAAAATGCTTAAGAAGTCTCACCTAATGAAAAATGAATCACTGAAAAGATTATAAACAAAGCACTTCCCCAAGAACAGTCAGTGAACAGCAAGATGAGTTCACTTTCTTCTATGGACAAACAAATATGCTTAGTTGGCATTTATGTACATTCTCAGCATACCAAACTGTGTTCTGGGAAGCTTTAGAAAATACTGGCAGCACACAACATTACATAGACAGGTATACAAATTTATCTGTAGACAATGAAAACAAAATTAAGTATCCAGTCATAACTACACAATTAAACACAGGTGGAAAATGTAAATTTTGGGGGTCGATAAGATCATGCAGGGATAGTCTCACAGAAAAAGTCTGAACAAAAGCAAACAAACAACAATAACAATTTCTTCCATGATGAGAAGAAAGGAGGGTATTCTACATGCAAGAGGAATGACTGCAAATGCAGAGGCAAAAAAAAAAAAAAAAAACCAAAAAGAGAGAGAGAGAGAGAAAGCAAACTGCTTGAGTCAGGAATGGTAAATAAATAGTTGAATAAAGTTAAGAATTTGGTTTAGGGAGTAATCGACCACGAAACAGAAAGATGAAGTAGCTGGTGCAAACAACTGGTAAGATCTCAAAGTACATCATTTGAAGACTGAACTAGACAGAAAACAGATTTTACATAAAAGATACCAAGGATATTTATGAAGTAAGAATATATCTAGGTTTATATCTACATGTCCCCCTCAAAACCTCATGCACTCATAAGTGGGGCTTTGGGGAAGTGACTGGATCACAGGGACACTGTACTCATCAGTGGATTATATTGATGTTTGTAGATGGAGACTGGCTAGAGGAGGTGAGTCCTTAGGGGCATGTCCTAAAAGGGCATATCCCCCTCCCCTGCTCCACCCTTCATACTCTCTTCTCTCTGCTTCCTGTCTGTCACGGCATGAGCAACTATTCTCTGGCATAACCCCGTGCTATGCTGTCCAGCCTTGGAGCCAGATGACTATGCACTGAAACATCTACAAACTGTGAGCCAAAATAAACTTCTTCCTACTTTCTTAAGTTGTAAGTATCAAGTATTTTGTCCTGGCGATAAAGAAAGTGACTAAGACATCTAGTAATTACAGACCTTGGCTTCTGATAAATTAATTGTATAAGCTAGTCTTTCTGAATACTGATTTAAGACGTCCCCACTGACTTATGGTAACTTCCACACTATGATTTATGTAAGAGTTCCATAGGATGCTAAGAGAACACACATACATACGCACACATACAAACACACACAAAAAAAAAAATTAAAAAAGAGAAAGATGAACCAGAAAAAGGTCTGGAAACTAGACAAGATATTCTTAAAGAAATGACATACATGTGTCAGAATGTCCTAACACTTCATTCATATTGTACTTTCTTATAATCTTTACTTCTTCCTCACCGAAACACACATGTATTTATGTCTTTAATCCATCTTGATACTCCTTCAAAGTACCTACCATTTAGGAAACTTTGCCAACTATCAGGTTTTCAGGCAATGATCATTGAATGCATAAAAAGCAAACAAGTAAGGGAAAAAAATAGATCTCTTGTCATGCAGTAAAAAGTACTTAAGATATTCCACCTGACAAATAAAATATCTAGTCGTTATGTTTGTTAACCCTAAGCTTTCTGATACTAGGATAGCAACTGCTGAAATTTTCAAGGACACTACATAACAAGTAGTGATATCATATAAATGTTCACCATGAGCTACTAGAAACAGGATCCATGCTAAGGAATGAAGCCTAAAATATCAAAATTTTTATGTGTGTACTGGGTGCTTCTAAGTCATCAAAGAACGGAAACACAGGAATCTGGCCTAAAGACTAGCAGCAGTTACTTCTGCCTATTTTTTTCAGCAAGTCAGTGTTTCTTCATGGCAAGAAGAAGAAGAAGAAGAAAAAAAAAAAAGTGTACTTTTTTTGGCAACCAAGACTTGATCTTCTGATCCAGTTGTGAGCTGTCATCAGCCACTAAGAAATCTTACAAGATTCTGAACTAGAATTTCACTGAAGCTAAAAAGCATGGCATGCAAATTGGCAGCTATTTTGCTCAGGTGCCCAGTAGAGGCATTAGTTGTGATGTTCCTATTCAATGGTCTTGCAGCCTTACTGTTAGAACAAGGCTACACCAATAGAAGCAAAACTTGAGAAGCTATTTGGATGTTAATTTCATAAGAATGGCTTACAAACCTCAACCAATTTTCCCCTAGACAGTGGCAGCTGACACTGGTTGTCCCAACATAATTACAAGTTGTAAACTTGATCTACAGAGAATACTTGCTGGAACCAGAAATAAAAGCTACTGTAGTAGCAATAATGACAGAAACAATATAGTTAACCTGTGCAGATCTAATGTAAATTAAAATACATGGTGCTTGTTTGTGACATTATCTCATCAGTTTCCATTTGGAGTTTCTAAATATTCGACAGAATTCTTCACTGTTATCAGACCAAAATGCTGTTAAAAAAAAAAAAAAAGAGACAATAATTGCCAGCCCTGGTGGCACACACCTGTGACCCCAGCACGATGGGAAACTGAAGCAGAAGAATCACTATTTCGAACGAAGTACAGGCAACTCAGTGACTTAGCAAAACCCTGTCTCAGAAAATATAGGGGCGAAGGGGGCACTGAAGAGGCAGCTCAGTTCTATGGGCCCTGGGTTTAATCCCCAGTACTGCAACAAGAAGGATAATAACAATAATTATAAATTCTCATGGAGTGGCATTGTGCATCAGTCACTATTCCAAGTGTTTCACATGTATCAACATACCCTTATCCACTGAATTCTCATATTAGGTCTGAGAAGCAAATACTACTAACATACAATAATGTGTAACATAATTCATTATGAATTAAATGCCATTACAATAACCATACTTTATTAAAAATATAAAGATGTATAAGCATAAATTTTGGCCTCTGTATTTGAAGAATATTGGATAAAACACAACAAAATAGCATCAATAAATAACAGTCATTTGAGAGACAGCTGAATCAAGACTCTGTTCTCTGCCCAAATCCTAGCCTGAGAATTGAGCCTTTGCCTGAGAATTGAGCCTTTGCCATGGAGTCTACAATAGTAATGTAACCACAATAATTCTTTTTTCTAAATGGAAATACAAACAATATTTCAGGACAAATATGAAAATTCGCCAAAATACGTACAGAAGGGATAGAGTTAGAAAATAAGTGCCTAGTCCCACTAAGAATTTGTTTTCAACAAGAAAGGCAAAAACTATTCTACTTGAAACTTTCCATAGTATTTCTTGAAGCAGGGTGAATAATCGAAGGCAAATTCACAGTTTCATCATTGTTATCCTCTTGTACTCCACACTATCTTTCCAAGATACTTAAAGTAAAGCTGCATCTCTGCATTGAGTTTATTTGAAAATGAGGAAGCAAGTTACCATGCCAGAGGAATCCAGACTGTTAACATATCAAAGATATTGCTATAAAACAAAAATTCACCAAATTTGAGCTTGCCTGGGCAAAGAAATAACATAGTTATCTCAGGCTCCATAATATATAGCGGAAAAAAATATCTATTTTGTGATGTGGTCCGTCTCTAAAAATATACCATTGTGAAATCAGTGATTGTCCCCATTTTCATTTATAATTCATTGGATTACAATTAGAAAGCATAATGTGGTCTCACTTTCCAATTCAATATTTCTAAGTTATTCCCCCAGTGGTAGCCACTGTTGTGGATGGTATAAAGATCAACTTTTATATAAGGCTCTATACCTAAAGTAACCATATGCTTTACTGTCAAATGGAAAACTTAAGAGTGAAAGATGTTATGAGTTATTCTGCTGATGCCCTACAATGTCAAGAGGCACTATCCAGGGAAAGCCACCATGCATGTATGTTGTGTCCTTAGGATGCTTACCTACCACTGTTCTTCTCCAGTGTCCCATATTTACACTGAGCTTCCACTGGCTGCTCTCTGCTTTCCATTTAAACAGAACCAGTTTCAATAATGTTCTTACGCAAAGGAATGAGATTCAGATTAAACCTCCCTCAATCACTAAATGTGCAACCTCAAGTAAATTGCTTAATCTCTTGGTCAGTTTGTGTTATGGAATTCTATAGAATTGAATTCTATCTCTATCACTTACATTCTCTGATCCTTGGCTAATTAGTATTTCAAACAAAAAGTTTCTTCATCTATAAAATGAGGGAAATAATAGTATCTGCTTCATGGGATTGAGAGAAAAATACATAAAATGATAAATTCTAGCAACCAAGAATTTACTGTCAATCATGTAATGTACGATAACTTCTTCAACCTCCATTTAAAAACTTAGCAAATTTAAACCATATCATATCCCTGATCAGATGGCTCCCTTCTCATCCAGCTTTGCTTTCTGCTTTGTACCTGGCATCAGCAACAACAAACTACTTCTTTATAATTAGTGATAGCCCTGTAGCTTTTGTCCTTTTCCTTAACTTTGTGCCTTTTTATTGTCCTCTTTAGTCTAAATGACAGTTTTCCTTAGATGATTCTTATTTATCCTGTAAGATCCGGCTCCACTTCATTTCCAGGAGATAAACTTCACTGACTCCTCCCAAGCTCGGTTAAATCTCCTTTTTGACCTCCCTAAGTAGGTGGGCATATTCCTTTCTGTTACTATACTTTTACAGATGCAATGCTATTATACTAGGATGTCATCATTAATCATCTCCCCAACCAGATTCCAAGTTCTTTGTTTGTTTTTTTTTTGTTTGGTTTTTTTTTTTTTTTTAATTCAGTGCTTCAGAGTACAGGACATACAGTTCTCCAGGTAGGCAGCTATTGAATAACTGACTGCTTGAGCTAGTCATATGCTTTTCTATCACTCAAAGCACTTAACATAATGTTACACATAACACTATAGTGACAGCACAGTAAACACTTAAAATGGCTCATAGATTACCAGACCATAACATATTAATGAAAAGACAACCTTTTATGTTGCAAAAACTAGTACTTGAGGAGTCAAGTATTCTTCCCAAATGAGGGTAATGATTTTCCCAGTCTACCTGGAAAAATATTCGACTTGGAGATGTAATTTTAAGAAGAGATTGCAGACCCCTATTCGTAAGAAAGTAAGGGTCACTCCTTAATAATTAAAAGCTATATTAGAATTAGTAGTAAAAGCACACCCACGGGGAAGATTGATAATGTGTAGATTATAAAAAAGGCAGGATTCCTGCCTGCACACAAGTTTACCTGCTACAATACCATGAAACATAATTCTCTTCAGCGCTCAAGCACTTAGGGAGGCATAATAATATGACTCCTTAGTACTCAGATCATAATCAGGGAATCACTTGCGCCCTCAAAAAATAATGCCCTTCATGCACATTGCATAAGATGCATTTATTATCCTCATCAGATTATTTTCTGTGTTCGAGAGTGAATAATAATACCATAAATCCCCTTAAAAGGCTTGTGATGAACTCAACGTAGCTTTCATTAAGCTTATAAGGTATATTAGAAATAAAAACTATCCAATATTTCATTTTTAAAAGAAAATGACAATTACAAGAATAACATTTAATATAATGAGATTGATTTGATAGCAAGAAGGTAGGAAACTGCTCAGCCTGTTGGTGTATTATTAACTCTTTCTGGTCACTTGGGTAACATTTTGAGAACTATACTAAAAGAGGTAATTTACTAAATGGTACCCCAATGGCCAGAAAGAGTTAATGTGGTAATCAAAAATGAGTGATTAACTTCTCATCAACTAATCAAGCTCAGTAAAAATTTTTTATTAAAATGCCTCTGATACTGTTCAACTGAAATTTTAATTGAAAAACTGAAAGCCATTTAGCTGAAAATATGGTGGGGCGGATATTAGAGTCGATTAATTCAAGGAAAGTAATGGCATATCTAACCAGAGAAAGACAATAATAAAACAACTATGACTGCAATTATTAACATCAACACCAATGCCAACACTGTTTTTCAGTGTTTATTATGTGGTAGTCACTATTTCAGCAGATGTGTGTGATCCACACACATGTAAAATTAAATCTTTGAATGATAGGTTTTATTACCAGAAATGGAAGTAAACATAGTACTGAGCTGAGCCACAGCAGTCAAAATAGTCAAACATCACTGTCTATGACTATTTTATTACATACTATACTATATCCCAATACTAAAAGACAAGTTTTTCTTTTAGCTTACTAACTATCCAGATGATCTATAATATGCTAGAAATACTGCAGTTTATTAACCTAATGCCCATTCCAGAGAAAGACATTTAGTCTTAGTGCCAACAATGCTTGTACTTTTCCTGAGCTTTGGCCTAAGTACAAAAAAAAAAAAAAAAAAAAAAAAGAGTTAACATAGCAGGCCTGAAACAGCTTTAAAGGGCCTACTTGTGATACTTGTGAGTTGGGCCCTTGGCAGGTGGCTGGGAACCTGGATTTCAGAAGAGTTCCCACCATTCCCAGACTAATAAGCATGGGGCTCAACTTGTTTAAACTGTTTTATATCAACAGTGTAGTTTATGATGAACCTGCTTGCCTTGTGTGAATTGGGAATTTTGGTACATGCTAGGCAGAAGATGCCCGCATGAGCAGCCCCCAGTAAAACGCTGAGCACTGAGTCTCTAAGAAGCTTCCCTGGCAGGAATTTTTCATACATTTTGTCGTAACTTGCTGCCACAGGAATTAAAGTGAATGTGGCTCTACTAGGAGAGGACTCTTAGAAATGTATGCCTGATTCCTCTGGACTGCATTTCAAACACCTTTCCCTTTTGCTGATTTTGCTTTATAATTTCTAACTTTCATAAGCCTTTTCTGTATGACTATGTATAGAGTCCCATGAGGTCTCCTAGCTGGTCACCTGAGGGTATTCTTTAGGAGCTCTGACACTGTTTTTATTTTATGGTTACTGTGATTCTTGTAAATGATTACCCTATCTTTCCTTTACTTACGTATATAACTAGGCCAACTAAACACATAAAAAGCCACTGCCACACAGGATAGAGCAAAGACTTAAAGTTTCTCTTCACTACAGTGAAGATCACTAGAGATGTGCTTTATCCATCATACTTGTCATACTGTATGGTAATTACTGATTTACTTTTCCTCACAACCATACTATAAGCCATGAGTGTGAGGTCAATAGCTAATTAGAATTTATATCCAGGACACTTTGGCCCAGAAGTAGGTGCTGAACAAGTATTTACTATATGACTATGAAAAGGAACAAATGAACAAATGAATAAGGGAAAACTTCTGGTTGCGCCTTAGTAATATCTAGGTTCCTGAAGGAAATGGGATGGAGTAGGAAAAATTTACACAACTTCAGCAGAAAAGAAGAATGACATGGGACCTACAAACTCACCCTGGATTTACAACCCTAGATACATATTAAAAGTTAGTGAAGCATTTAGTAGAGAGAAGAAAAAGGTCTTTGAAAATGACTATCTCTATTATGCCCTCACAAATTCTTAAGTGATAAGAAAGTTAATAATGAAAAACAGATGTTGAGCAATTTTTATATATATGGAAGTCCATCACAATTTATCCCTAAACATAGATTAAACTATCAAACATCTGTTACTGAAGCTAAACACTGATACAGTTAGGGAATCCATACTGATGTACAAAGAACTTAGAGTACCAGGTAAATAGGATCACCGGATGTCTATAATCAAAATACAGTCCTTTAAGGGATCTAAATTCACAATACTAAATCAGTCACATAGTGATGAAAATTGGTTTATTATTTTCTATAATAAATCATTGTAATAAAGGAAACATTTTGGTACGAATAAATGGGATTCCCCCTTTTCCCCCCTTAGCTTCTGGGTTAGGGTCCTTGGTGATAAATAAACAATAATCTCCCCACACATAAATAAGAAGAAAACTTAATTTTTTTCCCCAAAACTGTGTGATTTCATGTAATACGCTATATTTATAATTTCATTTAGTGAAACAATCTGAAGAACAGATACTGGAGAAACCACAGAACATGTGATTTCAGGTGATGAATACAGATTTTTAAATCCTGCTAAATTTTAAGATTTATTTTCAACATAAGAATAGGGATGGAAAGGATTGTGAACAATTCTTGGCTTAAATCCATATATACAAGTGAAAAAAATCAATGTTTACAGAGGTTAATTGACCTATGAAAATTCACACAACCTCCACATTTCCTTTATTTGTGATATCATGGATTGTAACATCAATCATCCACTTAATTATATCTTATATGAGGTAAACTGTAAATTACATGTACATTTTTTTCCTAAAAAATAGTCCCCTTAGTCCATATAATATCTACTTTTTTTCTTTGCTTTAGTAACACAATCATAAGCCATCCTTCATTTAAAGTCTAATGATTCTTCTGAATCACTTTTGATCATCTGAAATTAGGCATAGTATCATGGTGACAATCATGTCATAATGTATTGCTCTTATCTGACAGCAAGCAAGCTTCTTTTGACATTAATTTAAAAATATTTCCCATTTGTTAACACAAATGAAAAGTATGCTTAAAAATGGTAAATAGTAAGGTATGTAATGAATACCAAAGATATGACAAGGACCTGTTTCTTACTTTATATTCTACTGTATTACCTCCTTAGACTACTTTTGACTTCTTTAATTGAAATTCTTGCTTGCACCTCTAATACTATGGACAATACATTATATCTCTAAAGAAAAACAATACAATTATCTACATTTCATTTTTTCAGAACCTATTATACATATATACAGATTTTATATATTATTAGTTCAAAAAAGTTTTAAGAATTCAAAAGGAAAAGGTAAAAGAAAAAGAACACTACTTCAATAAACATTATTCACAGAGGTGATTATTTTAGAAAGTGTTTTGAAAAGTACAAAGGTGGGAAAGCATAATGTATTGGAAAAAGTTTGGTTTTTGGAGTCAAATAGGCTATGAATTTTGTGCTTTGGCCACTATTATTTTATAAACCCGAGCAAACCACCTACTCTCCCTAAGGCTCAACATCCTCATCTACAAAATTAGAAATAATGATGTAGCCCCAACAGCATGGCCGTGAGGATAAAATTTATGCCTGGGATCAGTAGCTACAATAATTTCTGGTTTTGTTTTTACTTCAAAAAATTGTATCTCTAATATGAGAGTCTGCTTTATAAAACAACCCTATGAACATTTTCTTTTGAGTGCATATAAATTTCATAGCTACCAATTTATTCTTTACTCAAAGCAGTGCAGAGTGACAAACAAAAAGGTACAGTTAAGATCTCATAGGTATAGATTTATCTATCAGACTATATAAATTATTGTATTACTTTCTGAGACTTCATTTTCTTGTAAGTAATTCCACTCATGTGGTCTTTAAAAGCTAGGATTCAAGGTCTGTATTTACAGATACAGGTTTAGTTTTTCTTAAAGCTGTATCTAGCTATCATTATGAATGAACTAAAAGAAGGTATTCTGGTTCTCAGTGCAAGATTTTGACATATCATCATTTGAACTAATATTATATTCAAATATTTTGCACAACAATAAACTGTAACTCAAGTTTTGCTTTCCTATTGTGGGCATATTCTTCCTCCTTACATCCAAATAAACCTAAGTAATGAATGCCTCTTAACACAAAAGGATGACAACTTCATTCATGTTACAAAAAAGTGATGGATATCAGAGGCAATGGAAAGAAATATTAAAGGGAATGCATGAACAGTTAGATTTCTGGGTTTTCCAATTCGTTTTTCTCTACATCAAATTCTTCACTTTAAATTGGCTACATTCCCTTATAGTATGTGATGATACATATGAGGAAAAGTAAATACTCTACTAAATACTTACAATATACAATAAATTACATTGTTTCTATTTTCTTCAATTATCCAATTTGTCTTTCACTAATAATTTTAACATAGTATAGTAAAAAGATGGCTGAAATCCTCCCCCTTCCAATTCAAGCATGCCGTATTATGTACAGAAAGTTTTCAACCAAAAGACAAAAACATTTATAAACAAATTAGAATCTATATCAACAGCAATGATTTCAAATTGGCCAAGGTACCTTCTCATTTGCCATGATTTTTCACATTTTAATGAATCAATTATGGTCAATTATGTTGTTATGTTCCATTATGGCATGGTGATTATTTAATGGGATATTGCCCACATCCATGGCATTATGTGTAAAGGTACCCTATTTGTTCTAAAAAGGTTATAACTTACTAAGATGAGGACAGAGAAGAAATAATTACTTGAGTGGCAGAGTGAAAGTAGAAAGGAGAAAGAGTGAATTTTGAGCAGAATTACACTCTTATGGAGAAACACTCACCCTCTAGTCTGTGAACCAAGACTGAATTGGGATAGCAAATTACAATAAATCTTATTTAAAATACACATAAAATGAAACAATAGGCTCAATGAATAAATAATATTGAATCATTCAAATTTCATTTTCTCTTGTAAAATATTCCTAATCACTAGTACTTAAGAGCTAATTTTAGCTAGAATTTCATGAAGATTCTCTTTTCTGAGAGACTTTCCTTGAGTAAATTCTCTTCAATCTAAGCCACTTTGCAAGAAAAATTCTTTTGTGAACATGGAAGGACAAGCCTAATTCTTATGAATCAAAGAAAAACGCAAAAAATTAAATCATTATGGACTACAACTTTCCATGTTAAAAATTATTATTATGTAGATCAGGAAAATAAACCAAATGCTGAAATTGAAAAAAAATTCTACCGATGCAGCAACATTCAGGATTCTTTTTAAAAATGTTAAAAAAACAGGAAATTATTAAGTGAACATATTTTTAAATTTTTACATTAGTCATCAAATTAGAAAACAGTGTCTTTTATGATTTTAATCTCAAGCCCACTTTACATCACCGACCCCCCATTTGCTACACGACCTGTAGGACTTGGCACTGGCATTTATCTCCCTGCTGGAGACTGCAGCCTTCTGCAGCCAACCTGTGGTGACAGTTATCTCTTAATTAAAACTCTACATGCAAATATAGCAGTATGAAAAAGTACTGGTGTAAAATCACATATAAATGCATGGTAATTTATAAGGGTACAATCCTTTTCATCTGACGCTTTAATACCAAGGACAACTAGTAGAGTTGTGAAACTTCCCCTCAAGAAAGATCTGCATAGCCAATTCTTTAGACATGTGTCAAAGGATAAAATGCTATAGCTCTTCTTATCATGTCACTTCTCTGAAGAATGTCGAGTGGTGTTTCTCTGCAACACATAACACTTTCAAATATGTGAAACATTCTACAGACTGTATATTCCTTTCCTAACTGATGATGACCTACTTAACCTTGAATTGTGAAATATACTTCCCAAGTTTTAGACACTTCAAGTGCTAATGAACTCTCATTACCTTTCTGATGTAAATCTGAAACAAAAAATGAAAGCCACTTTTTACTGGCTTCTGTACAACATTACTATTTATGTATAGATGGAGCACATCGCTCTGACATAGATTTGAACTTAGAGATTTTCTATTATTCCCAAGAAAGGTAAGAGCAAAAAAATTCTATAAAGCTTCAACAGCAAGGGAATTCACCTGGTTATCAATTACCATTAGAAAAAATAATTAGAACTATGGCCCATGAGAGAAGGAAAGAGCTGATGTACGAATTTCATGGTACTATAATTATTTTTCTTTTAAGTCATTTTGTTATAAAAAATAATAAATCACATACTCCCTAGAAGACATAAGCCTGTATTAACTTGTCCAAATTTGATTCATAAAGAAAAAAAATTCACTTCTGCGTGAAAAGTTTGTGTTTATTTTGAAATGCCAACATCTGCTGTGCAATGTAAAGCAGCACAAAGTGTCATGCTGGCCCATACACTTACAAGAAATAATTTAACGCAAACCTTTTTTGCATTTAAAAAAAAGAAAAACAAAACTAGTATGTAAAACAAGCTGCCCTCAGGTATATTCAGAAATAAGTTAGCTATTTATTCTGAAACCAAGGCAATATGAAATACTTTAATTTGAGGGTAAACTATTCTAAATACACATCTGTAGTACTGGTAAAATATTCTAAATACACATACACATCTGTAGTACTGTATAACACACCAAAAAATTATATTTGCCTGTGGTGCAAATGAACTTGTTCTCTACCAACAAGATTTACTACTAAATCTGTTTCTTTAGTTTTTCACATTGTTTTGTTGCCAGAATATAGAAATACAATTGATTTAGGTATGTCAGTCTTGTATCTTGTGACCTTGCATGACTTTCTGTTAATTCCAGATTTTTTTTTAAAGATTCCTTAGGATTTTCTATACATTATATCATGTAGTCAATAAATAGGCAGCCGTGGTCTGTGTGCCCTCAATTTCTTTTCCTTACAAACTTAATTTCAAAAGAATTATTTTTTTTTAAATTTTAAACCAAGAACATGTATTGGTACATTCTACATACAGTGGTCACATTCATTACATTTATTCTGTACCTATACATGGTGCATCTTGGTTCTCCCCCCTCTCCCCCCCTCCCTCCCTCCCTATTTACAGCAGGTTCATTCATCATTTTCCATATTTTCCCTTTCCCCTCTCTTTCCCCTGTTGCCTTTCTGCTTTTCCCCTTTCAAAAGAATTATCTTTAAAGTAGATATTTGCTTAACTCTGTATTTACTTACCTACCTCATAACAACTGCGAGCATTAACAGCCAACATTAACTATGTCTGGTGCCCCCTGCCCAGTAATATTTCTTGAATACAGCCTAGAATAAAATTTATAATCAATCCCATAAACATTAACGATTACTTAGAAATTCTAAAATACAAGTTTTTCCAGCCAAACGAAACTAGTGATTAAAATGTATGCCAAGTTTTATTTTTGTTCTCTGTTTAGTAACTTCTATAATATAATATTATGGGTCATTTAATTTTTCTTGTAAAGATTTTTCAGGAGAGATTATGTCACAGTAGAAAAAACTCAGTTACCAAATGACAATGATACCAGGCAGTGCAAAAGATGGACTGAGATGAACTTGAGCAAGTTTTCAAAATGTTACTGAGTCTTAAATCTGTCATAAAACTTGCAGTGAGAATCAGAGAAAACTTCTACTATAATGTCCAGTACACAGTAGTTACTAAACAAATGGTAGTTATTTATAATTGTTTTTCTATAGGTTTAGAATTCTTGCGCAGTCTTTTTATTTTACTCTTTGTCACTACATTAGTTTTCTATTACGGAGTATACAATTACTATTTAATCTTAGCTGCTTAAAATAAGAAATTTATTATTTTAGATGGCCCAAGCAGGGGGCTGGGTGGGTCATAATTTAAAACTAGGAAAACCCTTTCAGGGTGTTGTGCTTGTTGGAAATGTCAAGAGTTTTGAGTAACACTAGAATGTAAGAGAATTTTCTTCCTCTTTTCTGTAGTCTCTATATTATTTTGTTTGAAAAATCAAAGTCTTCTTATAACATAAGAAACATTATGTAGTCAATACAATCCAAGTGTAGAAGAACAGATTAAAATTTAGTCAGCTTTTACACTTTTTGTACCTAAACATAATATTTGTCTTTAATCATTTCAATGTGCTACAGATATCTATAGTACACTGAAAATTTAATCTCCTTATCAATGCATATGAAACAAGCTCATGACCAAAAAGCACATTTTAATTCACTTGGAAACATACGTACAAGAAATCACCTATATGTCCAGACTACTGACCTGCCTGTGCTGGATTCACCTAGATCTCTACTTAATGAAGATCTGCTTTTCCTTGAACTCCTCCTTGCTCCTCTTTTTTTTTTCGTCCTTTCCACTCTAAAGACTTGGAAGCTCCCAGTTCATACACATAGGCTTAAGTCTAAAATAAAGAGGGGGACAGTGGCAGAGGGGAGAATCTTGTGTTCCTTGTGCCTTATAATGACAGAAGTCTTTGGTAATCTTACTTAATGAGGTGCATTCTGGAAATAATCAAATTATCAAGAAACTAGATATAATAGTGGATATCCTAGAAGGTGGACTGTGTTAGGCTGAATTCCACTGGCCCCCAAGATACCTACCCCTTGGCATACCCATTCTTATCAACCTGTGAGTGTGATCTCTGAGTATGATGGAATAGTCTATGATTATCTTACATTAAATGGTACAATATTTTTATAGGTATAATTAAGGCACCTGACCAGCTGATTATGCACTAATCTAATGGAAGAGTATCCTGTGTGGATGGGACCTAATAAAGACAGCCCTTAAAGGAGAGAAGAAGAGATAAGAAACAGGAAGAGATTCTCTTCAGTTAGCCTTGAAGAAAATAAAACAAACAAACAACAACAACAACAAAACTGAGGGTCTCAGTCCTGTACCTGCAAGGAACTGACTGACAACAATCTGGATGAGCTTGGAAGGGGATCCCACGCTCTAGTCTAAGATCACTGCAGACTAACCTTATACTATATTTGAGATGAAATTAGTAATACCATGTGAGACTTCTGTAATAATGTGCTTTTCTCCTTGAGACAACAATAAACTTTTTGCTTTAGCATAACTTTCTTTAGTAAGCCTTTAAATTTGAGATTAGTGCAAGGAACAAGTGTAATCACCACAGAATTGCTTCTTAGAGCTGTGTGTACATTACAAAATTTATTTTTGTTTAAAATGTGGAGAAACTTGAGTAATAAGTTCTGTTAAAATCATTTAAACCAGTACTAGATTAGACTTTAACACATGCAAGAAGCTTACAAACTCACAGAATTTTAAGTAATTTGCAGTACTAATTTGTTCTATTTCTCTTAGGTGACTGATTCCAAATCATCCAAAATTAAGTCTCTTTCAGGTAATTTACACAGAAGGAATTTCATATACATTACTTATTAAAAGCATACAAACATGTATATCTACACATACTTATATGTGTAAATATATTAATATGAATACATATAACATATACTCAGAATTTTCATACATATTAATTTAACCATTGTTCTTAATCTAGGGCCATAGTTATATGACTCCTGCTATTAGTTTATAAATTATCTGTTGCTAACTGCATATTTGAAATGTTGTAATCTTCTTTTAACTGTTCCCAATATTTTTTGAGCTGCTGGTCACTCTTATCTAGTATTTTCTCTTAAATTTTCTGAATTTCTTTTCCAAAAAAAATTCAGCAAACATTTATTCACCTGTAACACACATCCCTGACTAACAAACCAGTCTGTTCCAACGATTACACTAGGATTCCTTCCCTGTCCTGCTTAGTTACTGTCCTCTTAATTACTGTCATTCACGTCTATATATTTTCCCTCTAAAGAGGATCCAACTTCTTTGTCTCCTTTCTCTCACCTCTCATTTGTTTTTTATACCCATTGCAACCTATTCTACTCAGAACACAACTAAAATTGCTTTCTCACCCCTACTGCTGTGTTAAATGAAGTCCAGTCTTACTATTCCTGATATTATTTTACATCACTGGGGTTTGTCACTGCTGATTATTCCTTCCTTGAAATATTCTTTTTCATTTTTCAACATTATTAAGACATTAAAAGCTACTATTCTTTCTCCCTCCTTTTTTTTTTTCTTTTTTATACTGGGGATTGAACCCAGGGGCTTCACACTGAGCTATATCCCTCTTTAAAAAAGAAAAAAAAAAAAACTGTTTTTGTGGTAGGCTCTTGATGAATTGATTAGGCACAAAAATTCCTCAAGTTCCGAACCAAATTTATTATCTTTTCCTCTCAAAATCTCTTTTTCCTACTTTATTAGTTCTCACAATTAACATTTTCAAACTAGAAATCTATCAGCAAACATCAGTTCCATCCAATTTCTTATTCCTTAGTTCCTTTGGCAATGAAAAACCTGTCATTCTATTTCACAAACATGTCACAATCATCCTCTCATCCCCTTTTTCAGTGATTTCATTTAGGTCCACGACACCCAGTCTTAAAATACAGTGTACTAATAAAAAATCTGAGGCATGGTGAGGCCAAAAGATTAGGTGAATGTCATGGAAAACATGGCTGCCCACAATTCTCAAGAGAAATGTGAATGCCACACCACACAGGGCCACACAGAGAAGTATGAGGGTTGCTCAAAATTCTGGCAGAGAAAGCAAAATGTGAGCAAGAACCTTTACTGTGGTTTCTATGGGAAGGAAAGGAGAGCAGGGTTAGGACTGCTAGTGAGAACAATTTCAGGGGTCTCTGGGACACAGCTGCTGTCTCTAGAGGACTAGTAACTGGTCCTGAGGTAATCAGCACAGGTGGATTATGGACCAGAGCATGAAAGCCTAATAAAGGAGATGGTCAGGTATGGGTTCTGGGTGGTTGTTTGCATTTGAAAAAAAAAAAAAAACCCACTCAGCAGAGTTTATTATCAGTAGGAATTGCCTAACACTGGGAGAGGCAGTCCCTCTGGAGAAGCAAGCAACAGAATACAGTCCCTCCAGCTGTCATAGCAACAGAATACAGAAAATAAGACACGGTTATATACATCAAATGAATTATTGTAAAAATATTCCAATATATCTCCCTATTATGATGCCTTCTTCCCACAAATGATCTTTTTTTTGGCGGGGGTAGGTTGCGGGGAATCAAACTCAGGGCCTTGTGCTTGCAAGGCAAGCACTCTAACCACTGAGAGAAATCCCCAGCCCCTACAAATAATCCTTCTAAAACCACATCTAATTACATAAAAATCTGAAGTGACTGCTTTAGTACCTACAAAATGAAATTCAAAAGTTTGTTTTTTCCATTTAAGATCCTGAGACAGCTAGCCTATGTTCTTTTGTGGTGCCTTCTCCCATCTTACCCTACAAATCAAACTGAGGGAAAGAAATTAATTCTGTAATTCTGTCACTAACATATCAGTTTTCAATTTTCTCTTCTAATTCTTTATTAACTGTACATTTAATTTTTCCATACCTTTAATTAAAATACAAATTTTATTTTATATTTCAGTTAGTTTTCTAGTAGGAACTTTAGGATGTGAATATGGTTATTGTTACTTGCCTTTTAATGCTAAAAATTTTTGCAGTGAGTGAGCCTACCATACCCCTCCCAACTCCTCCATTACAGTCAGATACTGAGAGTGTTTCCAGAGCTTAAAATGAGGCTTCTGTGACCCTATTCTATCTTGCTTCTTCTTTTCTTTGAATTATTCTTACACAACTGTAAATGTTAATACTAGGCCAAATACAATGAATACATTTTTGGCTCTTGAGCCCAAATGCCCAAATGTTTTCTGTTCTACTAGAATTTCATTCACTATTTACAGACATTTATTTATATTCTAAAATAGTACTAGCAATAGGTAAACTGGACACTAATTCTCTCTCAAAGAGCATACAAACTAGTTTCTGTACACTATTAGTTTAGCAATTTTACTGTAACTCTACAGAGAACATTACATATTAAGAAACTGAGGTTCAAAGGGATGAAATCACTTGCCTCGGATTAAACAGCTACAGTTTAAGGGGCAAGTTATAACTCTCTTGGCACCACATTCTATTTGCTCATATTTTCCAAGTATCTTTTTTTTTTATAAAGGCAATAACAACATTTGTTCTTTTACATATTCAAGATAATCATAAAATCTTTTAAAAGTTTCAAAAATAACAAACGTCATCAAGATTCCATCAAACATTTGAAACCTAGCGCTCTTAGTGGTAACATTTGATCATTTACATCTGTATTTGTAAGGTAATATCAGCTGCTGTGACAGATGAACTCTGAAATACTAGTGATGTGACATAATAAGAGTTTTTCTTTTTCATTCTAACATTGGTACAATGTTGGTGGTGTTCAGTGCCATGATGACTTAAACCTGGGTTCCTTCTATTCCATGACTCTGTCATCTTCCATGATGTTTGAGGTCCTCTTCTTTCAGCAAGTAAACGGGAAGGCAGGCTTTGGCCTGGTTGGCACACTTTGGGTCAGATACGTCACTTCTGCTCATAGTCCATTAGCCCTATGCCCATGCTTAGACACAAGGGGATGGAATAGAGCTGGAAAACATAGCCTTGCCCACAAAGATAGAACAGTTACTGGTGAACACAAAATACTCTCTTCCACATCTTCTTTTACTATAACTATCACAGAAAATGAGACTTAATGAGTAAGTGTGTTTGGTGTTGATGACTGAATGATGTGGCTGGAATCTTTTGTCGTTTAAAATATGAACTTGGGCTAGTTACTTAAATCTACATGTTTCACCTTAGTTCTCTCATAATAAATTCTTAGATTACTGGGAGATTTAATAATATAATGCCTGTTAAGCCCTTTAAAAGGATGTGGCAATTACTAGCTGATCAATAAATTTAAGTTTTTCTACCTAGTCCTTCAGAGGGCATATGTCATTTATTTTTATTTACATAATTTCCTTTATCATGTAAAGCTAGAATTTTTTTAAAGTTTAAAAAACTAAAAACATATTAGTGCTTTCTCCCACATTCAGTACTGATATATTCTGATTATTTCCAATAAAATTAAGGTTTAAAAAACAATTTTTAGAAAGCAATAAAGAGGATAAAAAGAAAGAAGACACAGACTGAGGAAGATTAAACAGATAACACTCTGAATTCTACATGAACGTTTTCGTCAGAAGCCTCCCAAGAAGAAAGCAGAAATGTATTCTCTATACTTTTTCAGTTCAAGCAGAAAAGTCCAACTTAATATCTTAAGTCTTCTCAACATAATTTGAAGAAAGTACCAATTATTGTTACTGTATTGCTGCCATGATTCTATAAAAAATAATCTCTGTAAAGCATAACAAGTGAATACTTATACCTAATCACATGTTTGGCATGTTCTGGACAGTACGATACACAGCAGGTTGATTTAAAAGGCTCACAACAGTGTTGAGGATTTAGCTCAGTGGTAGAGCGCCAGCCTAGCAAGCACAAGGCCCTGAGTTTGATCTCCAGCACTGCCTCCTCCCCCAAAATAAAAGGCTCACAACCTACTTATTTATATTAATTTATGGAACAGTTTCTATCTTTCCATAAAGGGTTGCCTGGTCTATGATTTTATTTTATACTAATTATAGCCTATTAAATTAGCCCATTGTTGTCAGGAAGGCTGACAAAAGACATTAGACTATAGGGTAAGACGTAAAACATGGCACAATAAGCAGCACAAGTATCAGTATGTATGTTTGGGGCAAGTCCCATGGGCCCAAACATATGCCGTTCACACAATGGGCTTGTTACAGCTGAGGACCACTGAACTCAGGAAATCTAGTTCTTTATAGTAAGCAGTTACAAGCCTGTGCTTGGCAAATACCTTACCCCTCAAGTTTTCCTGCTATAGAGACAATCATCAGAAATAGTCTGGGTAAAGAACAGTCAGGATTTTAACATTTTGGCAAAGCTAGTAAAGGTCTTATCTTTTTGGAAAGTCAGTGCAGGAGTGCTCCCAGGTGCCAGGAAGATTGGGTATTGATGGAGAAGAAAAAAACAATACCTTTGTAATTTTCTATGCAAAGCAATATAAGTTCAGATTAATCTGAACTTTTTATTAGAAAAAACAAAACTCAACCAGAGGGACTGGACTATCGTGGTGGCAATGACCTAGAGATTAAAGGATGATGAGAACTATTTTAAAGAAAATTTTACAGAACTGGTAGAAACAACTATTATGTTAAGGTGTGTATTTTTATTTCAAACATTTATGTCTTCTGATTCAGGTACAAAAATTATAACTGAAGTACAAACAGTATACTCATAGTCTTCCTAAGTATTTTAGTTTCTGTGCCCTAATCCTATCCTTTTTGTTTTTAGACATGATATTTGTTCCAGAGAGATATTCAATTCTTTTGACAATTACTGAATAAATTATGCAGGAAAAAATAAAATTCTATGTAATATTTTCCTCAAAGTATCTCAGAGAACAGGGAAATTAATATTTACATTTACAAATATGGTTTGCATATTATCACATGAGCACCAAACAACTGGGTAAGAACGTTAGTCAAAAATGAAGAAAAATACCAATGAAGCAAAGCAAGCATTATATAGTGCTCATTATACTCCTTTTGTTAAGCAAGGCAAAACAGCTTTGAAAAGACCTTGAAAGTCCCACAAGAATCTGTACCTAGAAATTAGTAACAAAAAAGCTGGCAGCAATGAAACAGAGTTAAATACATCTGAGGATACTGACCTTCTGAATCTCAGACTCATTGTGAGCAAAGGTAATTTTCATTAAATTCAGCGAGAGATACATTTGTATAAGGCTGCAGGATGGATACCTCCATACACACTAAAGCACAAAGGATTCCCTGTTAGATTATCACAGTCATTTTTATCCATGTGTGTTACAGTGAATATGTTAAATAACTTATAATTCTATTCAATTTAGTCACATCACAATTTATGTGTGCATCCAAAGCCAACATTAGGGAATTAACAATAAATAATTATTGACTCTTACTTCATAATGTCACATTTTAACAAGCAAAAGAAAATTTACTGGATGTTGATGTCTCATTATACCTGGCATGTAATTTATTTCTCTGTTGGAAGAATTGAGTTTATCAACTGTTTCTGTCCATGCAGAGAAAATGTCCCTGCCTAAGAAACCAATACAAGAACACAGGTGGGAAGCTAGAAAGCTTAATTGAAAGTCTAAGTTAGGCTGTCACTTTGATTCAAAGAAAAGGACCCCATTGTATCATTTCTTATTCAACTACACAAAAATCTGACAGTTAATTATATACTGATTAGTATACAGTATATCGACATATAGTATACCAGAATATATGAAAGGAAGGGATCCATTGTACCATTTACTATTCAACTTTATGATATTTCAAAGTAAATTCTACTGATCATCTACAAATAACAAAAATATTCGATGAATTCATTAAGTTCAAATCATATAATCATAATTACTACAAAATAGTCTTTCCTTCAACAGTTGTTGGCAGCAGATTAATTCCAGTAGCTATACCTAATCAATGATTGTCATGCTACTGGTGCTTAATTAATTGCCAAATGAAATGTATACCACCATCATGAGTTTACTGAAAGTTGTAAATTATTTTGCAAATTCCCAAATGAAAAAGTTTCTGAGTATCTGAAACCAAGGTACACAGACCCTACTCTACAAAATATTTATAATTCAGAAAATAAAAGGGAGCCTTTCAAAAATCATCAATAATGGTGATGATGGTGAGGATTTATTGTGAGCATGGCACTGTTAATATTGCATGTGGCATCTCATCTTCACAAGATTTCAATGAAATAAGAAGTATCAGTACCCATTTTACACAGAGAAAACTGAGGCCTACTGAGGCTAAAATAAACTGTTTTAGATCACCCAGCTAATTAGCGAGAGAACAAGGATCCCAAGCCAAGAAACCTGACACCAGAGGCTGAGTATTAACCTCTCAGGGAACAGGAACCACTTGCTCCAAGAAACAGGAAAGCACTATTCTCTATTCTCTATGACCAAACCGGAACCAAGATACAAATGTATTTGCAATTTAAGTACATGTGACAATCAACAGACACTATGTAACAATGTAACATAAAGATATTAATTTTAAAGCAATACGCTTCCAAGATGTATTTCTCTTTGCCATGATTTGCCAAAGGAGACAAAAAACCTATACATTAGACATCTGAAGAAATACATCTGGAAACTCTGTATTTTAAAGTAGAAGTTCATCAGACATTTGATTAAATCTTTTGCAAAGATCCTCCCCTGCCACCAAAATTGAAAATCTATTAACTTCTGTTTCCAAAATACTTCCATTAAAGAATAAATACTAGTAACTTATGGTTTTTGAGTTAAGAAAACCCAAAGCTTACACACTGATTTATAGAAAAGGCTGATGCCATTTCTTGTGTAAAAATGACACCTGACAAATCAAACTATGCAGCTGATTTTGTTCTAAAATATGTAAGTCCCCTATAACTGATTTTTGAAGACATAAAGTTATGAAAACCGAAGGCACAGGGCACAAGTACTAGAGGCAAAAGAAAAGAGTGAAGCTGATCAATTCTCAGAGATCATAAGATTCAATGTTATTTAGACCAATTTCAACTTCTAACATGCTGATGAGAGAAAATGACAAAAGAAAAAGTTTAGCATTCATTCTACAGTCTTTATATTCTGAGTAACTCAGGCTTCCTTCATTTCATCTAATTTTAGTGTGCTTTTTTTTTTCTTAGTGATAACCTAAAAACTTAACGAATGGAGAATAGTTTTTCAATTTCAGATGTTGATTTCAGTGTCTCTTAGGACTGTGACCTACTTTACAGCTCTACTTTTTGCAATATGCAACCTGACTTCAAAAGAGGCTTTATGGATCATGAATATGGCAGATAGATGTTCCTGTTCCATAGTACAGTCTGTGAAGAAAACACAGACAACTTCAACAGATCTGTATTCACTACTATCAGGATAACTAAAGCTAATGATTTTGAAGGTAGGAAGAACCATCCAACTAATCCACTGAGCACGGATAATCAACTAAGGAAGTTCATAGAGCTCTGCCATGAAACGTTCTGAAATCAAGCTTCAAACTCACTTCTTTCACATTCCTGAAAACCTGGTCATTCTTCCACTTTAATTTTTTTATGTGCAGTATCTATTTACTCATTTGATAAAACTTACTTCATAAGTACATGTTGGAAACATGTACTTATGTTGTATCCCAGTTTAAAATATTTGAGACCAGTCACTCAGCTTTTGATTATTTTTCCTTTTCTTTCTCTCTTTCTCCCTCCCTCCCCACCCTCTTCTTTCTTTAATTGGTGGTATTGGGGATTGAACCCAGTGCCTTGAGCATGCTAAGCAAGAGTTCTAATAGGGTGACATCACAAGCCCTATGTATTTTTCTTTTAAATACCAGCATGTTAGATAGAAATGTATAAATCCTAACAGACACACACAAATCATTAATCATTAATAAGACAGCAAGAAATAATGTAACATTTTTAAGTGTTCCCACATGCTAGGCCAGTGGCTGAATCTTTGGAATCTACAAACATTATTTCTACTTATTATTTTACTCTGTTATCTACATGTTCTGCACCCATTTTACAAATGGGAAAATTTAGCCGAATGTGAAGACAAGCTTTAACTTTAGGTTTTCTGACTCTCAAACATGCACTTTCAACGTATCATATTATCTCCAAATAGTGGAAATATTTCACAAGTACTAGGCATTTTAAAAACAAAATTGAAGGGCCTTACAGGTTGTTTACAGCGTTTCAGGGTCGCATGCATAGGGTTAAAGTAGAACTAATGCTGACTGATGTAAGCAGCAACACAGAGCTAGAATTTTTCCTTGACTCTGTCTTCCCAAGGTCTTCAAAATTCTGCCCCTTTCCAAATCAGAGGTGTTGCATTTATCTTCATTAGCAATTATCTTAGATCCTTCCCACTTGCAACATTCTGGGACTTTACTATGTGAGGTCCATCTTTTAAGTTTTTACACTCAACATCTTCTTTGCCTTCGTGAAAAATAATACTTTGGTTTGATGAGAAGCAGCCGGAAGCCTGTCTCTTCCTCTGTTATGTAAGACATGTTTCACTGAGTACATGATGACAATGTCAACAAAAGGATGATTTATAGTGTGAATGACATGAGGAAACAAAGTAAGATTGGGGCATAAAAATAAAACAAAAGAGGCAATAAGAAGTACAGCAATAAGGCAAAGATTTCTTTTCAATGGTATAATGATTTAAACATTTAAATAAGATTTTTTCCTTTCAATATAAGCCCTCTGGAATATTATCCAGCAGTTTTGAGATCTGTATCATGTAATTTTAGGTGTGATGCAGATCTTCATCCTTGCAAAATGAAATTTATTTCTGGTATATACACATATTGTTTGCAGTGAAAAATGCTAGTCCATTTAGACATTTACATTGTGTTAATACTGTCTATTTAAAAATAACAATCTGGTACCTGATAATAAAATCATTTTCATATGGTTTGTAAGGAGACTCTAAAGGTAATTCTGTAGGAGGAATTTCAAAATGTTTTGATTGATATTGATGATACAAGTTTATGGTTTCCTGAGGATTTGCCAAAAAGTATTATAATATAAAATACTAAAGACAATTTTCATCAATACTTTATACAAGTCACAGTAATAAGATCACCCTCACAATATTACAATGCTGGGCTGAAAAAGAATATATAACATAATATCCAAGTATCTGCTATACAGACCTGGACTGGGGAGATCACAAGCAGTGAAGCAAAAACAATGCATGGACATTTCAATGAAACACAGTCCACAGCAATGATGAGTAACTGATGGGAAATAATTGCAACTGACAGCACAGGCTGGTCTGCAGCTCCAAGGAGTCGAGATGCTTTTTGGATCTAAAAGGTCAGAAGCCATGCCCAAACTAGCAAATAGATCCTTTGACTACAAATTACAAATGTTGTATGTATTCAGTGTAGAAAATGCTTTTGATCCCACATAAGTCCCTTCATTCACAACTGCACAAGAACTAATTCAAGTAGGTTGATTATTGTATTGCTTTTAAAAATAAAAGACAAACAATAATCATCTATTCACAAAGGGTAACAACGCCAACCAAAACACATCTTATGATAGTTTCTATACTAAGCAATCTATTTACTCTAGCATTTACAGGCGACCTAACTCTGCGGCTTCCATTCTTAAAAAAAAAAAATCTCCATCAAATCTGTATTTGATAGTTTGCAGGAAAACCAATACATTAAATCAAGAATTCTTATTTAACAAATATTTAAGAAGTCCAATTTATATTTTACAATAGTCAATTTCATAATAAGTGTTTATCTCCTCTTTCTCCCTGGGCCCCTTAAATATATAAAACATAAACAAATGAACAAATAAAGCATAAAGTCACGGAGAATGGAAGCAAATATTACCAGTGGTTGAGTGACTTCAACAAACTCTCAAACAATGGAAATCATCCTGAGATGTGAAGGATGGAGGAAGTCCTAAAATAATGAAAGGATCTTTAGGTATTTTTTTAGCACTTCCCATGTATCAGACACTATTTTGGTATTGAGGTAAACAGCAATGAACTCGCAAATGTACTCTGTAGGGAAGACAGAAACTTGAAAAAATAAATGTGTGATAATTAATTTGAGTGCCACCTTGAATGGACAGAGGGATATATCCTAACAAATACAACGTGTAAATTAGATAGTACATTACATGGTATGAAATGCTGTGGAGAAAACTAATCAAGGAAGGAGAAGAGGAAGTAAAAGAGTTATAAAACTTTAAGTAGGAGATGTTGGTATGTAAACAAAAATTTAAGGGAAGCGAGGGAGCAAGCTGTATGGATATCAGGAATGGAGTAGATTATTTCTTTCTTATTTCTTTCCTCCAGACCTCATCACACTTCCTTGAAATACTGACTTTGGGCTTGGCATGCTTCATCTATGGACTATGAGTTTATGTGGAGTGTGCCATATCTAAGAATCTTTAAATGCACTTTCTAGGTTTGATGTTGGCCCTTCTTGAGTTTTTTCCCTCTACTATAAAAACTATATATGTAGGCAGATTACCTGATCTTCAAATGAGATTTGTGAAGTTGAACCCAGCCAATGCCAGGACTGCCATTGCAATCCTGTAACTGTTAATTTATGTAAATTCTTGAGATCTAGGGATTGCATGTTGGGGTAGTACATTGTAGTAAGTACATTCTGGCCAGAGGGAATAGGAAATACAAAGACTTTGAGGCAGAAGTGCACCTAACCTACATATGAAATAATGAAAGGCCAGCAAAATTGGCAAGGGATAAACGAGAGGCAGTGTCCGCACCTGAACCAGCTGAAGCACGGAGAAGAAAGCTGACTCAGATCTTAGCACCCTGGAGAGGCTAACGACAGAGGTTCCAGGTAAGACAAGTGACAGAGAACTTTGGGACAATACTGGGGAATAAGCTGACAGTGTAAATATTGAATCACCCATATCCAGTGTACAGAATCTCACTGTTCACATGGACACATTCCCTCCAACCCCCAAGTTAAACAGAAAACTTAGGTATATTCTCTGAAGAGAGTGGGAAGATTTTCGGACTTGGAGGAACCAGGTATGACAGAAGGCAGAGTTGAGATAGAGAGTTAAAACAAAAATGAATTGTAGCTAGAAAGAATCTATAATATCAATATTGACCAAAACATTTTGAAATTCCTCCTACAGAATTACATTTAGAGCATCCTTACAAACTGTATGAAAATGATCTTATTATCATGTACCAGATTCTTTTAATTAGACAGTGTTAACACAGTATAATTGTCTAAATGCACTAGGATTTTTCATCGCAAATAATGTGTATTTCCAAAAATAAATTTCATTCTGCAAAGATGAAGCTCTGCATCACACCTAAAATTAAATATATAACTACCAAATAAGTAGTTTAAAATATTAAGAGTAGCTATTTCTAGAAAGAGAAATTGTGTGGAATGACAGATTACAATTTTTACAGTAAGCTTTTCGGTATTCATTCACTGTGTAGCTAAATTAACTTTTTAATTTAAAAATTTTTATTAGTACATGTTTGCAGTACATAATGATTACATTCATTGTGGGGAGTAGGTACAGGCACACAGCATTTTAACACTTTTTATTGCCCTTCTCCTCCTCCCCTTCCTCTTCTCTCCATCTCTAGTTCCCCTTCTTGTTCCCCTTTGCAAAAGATCTACCTCCCTGATTTCTGCTATCTTTTATTTTGCCCTTAAATTATTTATACTTTGGGTTTCACATTAAATAATTCATGAAAGAACAAATACTTTAAAATGACATAAATCACTCTTGCAAAAGCCCCACTAATTGTATTACCTGCTTGATATTTATAAGGTCTGGGTAAAACACCCTGTTAATGTATCTATAATGTAAGGTAATGAGAGTAATGGAAAAAGCAACTATATGTGATACAGTGATCAATGAGAATCCTCTGCCTTTAGACACAGCTTTAGCTAATTTTTTAATCTCAACAGATCTTTCAAACTTTGGGTTTTTCTCTCTTCATTTAACATTTCTTTCATTGCCTATTAACTGACTGATTTACTGTTGATCATCACTATGATGGTGCTAACCACTCTACTAAACATACCATGATAGTATTACCCCTGAACTAAAGATACCTGTATTATTTGGATCTAACTGCCCAAGTAAGAAAAATATTTGTTTGATATAACTTTTTTTGATACGAGTGGATTAAATCATCCTATGACCAATGCTGTATGTCCTTCTCTTTACTTTCATGTTATGCAAATAACACATGCTCATCACTCTAAAAACAAAACATTAAAGAAACACAGACTAAACAAAAAATTTACCCAACTCTATTCACCCAGAAATGTATATGATTATTGCTTAACATATGCTCTTTCAGACTTTTCTCATTCAAATATATATATGTGCTGCCAAAGTGAGCACTTCTCATTCAAATATAACAGCAAATATATTAAATAGGAACATAATGTATGTGCTGATCTATAACCTGTTTTTCCACTTAATATAGCCTATATTCTTCTAATACTTATTGGAGATCATTTACTTATTTTTTAATTTATTTTTTAATTTTTTGCTGCTGAGGATAGAACTCAGGAATTTGTGAGGCAAGCACTCTAACCACTGAGCTAACATTTATATCTGAATCTACAGCTTCAAAGATCATGTTAAACTATGTAATTTAATCAATCCCCCACTATGATGGCCATTGAGATTTTCATATTTTCTCTCGTGCACATACTCTCTCTATATAAATACATATATATCTATATATATAAATTTTTTACTTAGAAAAAAACCCCTAGAAATCCATAAAGACATCACTAAATCAAATGATATAGGCTTTTAAGTTTTTTTGGGGGGTGGTGCTGGGGCTCGAACTCAGGGCCTTGAGCTTTCAAGGCAAGCGCTCTACCACTGAACTAAATCCCCAACTCCAGCTTTAAAGTTTTCAAACATATATTGCTAAATTATGCTTCTTAAACCATTCATCTGTTAACACTCCTAACAGAAATGTATGACAGTGGCATTAACAACCTTTAAAAATCTTTGCCAATGTGAGAAATAAAGTATTTTTCACTGTGGTTTTATTTAAATTTTATTTATCATTAATAATGCTGAGTATCTTTTTTGTGGTTCTTAGCTACTCATGTCTCTTATGAAGTTTTTACTTTTCTAGTGTGTCTTTTTAAATTTATTGATTATAAAAGGTTTTTTCTGTATTAAGAATATCAACCCTTGGTCATACCTCCAAACAACTCATTTGCCTGTTTTTACAGCTTCTTTTTACATGTAGTCTCTGGATGGAGAGTCTGCATTAAAAATGTAATTTTTTTTTCAGTATTGGAAGCTATTCTGAATAGAGTAAATTTAGATGTCCCTAACTTGTGCCTCTGGAGATCAGTAAGTGAAACATGACTGAGCATGGTTGCTGTATTAACTTAGGTCTGCTGATACATCTAACTAAGGTAGCATTTGCTCCTTTCCTCTTACTCTATTTTTTCCTAGTCCAAAAACCTATTTGGCACCGTGTCAGCATAAATCATAATGCAGGGACCAGAAAAGGAAAAGGGGAAAAAAAGTAGATTTCAAATTCAGCTTCAGTAATAAAAATTAAAAATAATTTGTAGAACTGGCACATCAATTATTTTAAAGCTTATACTAGCTTGCACTCTGGCCTATAAAGTAAAAAGACAAGGATGTGATTGAGAGTGGGAGGCAGAAGAAGAGATGGAATATGGGAAAGTAAAGATCAATATTATATATGCCAAGTTTATACTATAAATAAAACAAGTTATAATCATGTAAGTTTCTCATAATTTTTAATCCAACTGGCAAAACACTTTTTTAAAGTTGATCTTTGGAACATAATCCTATTCCCTATCTTTTCAATATTTACTTAATTAATAATTCATTGATCAACTCCAAAAATTTACTGAAGCTCATTTTACTAGGTCATAGCTACTCATACATTTAATTCCTAGATCCTATTCCTGCAGCAGCTTCAGACACAGAGCAGAACAACTTCTGACACTTAAGAACAGTATTTTGATGATTACATAAACCAGAAATCATATAACTACTTTATTTAAAAAAATCACTTTTCACTCTTGGATTCTGGCCCTATAGTCTATATATATAAAAGGTACATGATGAAAACAAAACAAACAAAAAAACCGCTTTTCTAAGTTTTCCTTTACAAACACATAGATACTTTACGATGACATTTGCCATTCAAAGTTTATGTATACAACATCATTAGAGTCTGTAAAAATTTAAAGAAAAAGTGTATTTTGAGAGAAGATTAGTAAGTATTTTAATAGTTGGGAATCTGGCTAGTGGTTGGGCCTATACGATCTTCTATTAGTCAGTAAACGCTATTAAACTGCATATCCTATCACAGTAGTTCATTTCCGTAAGTTCTAAATCCTGTATACAACGGCAGCTACTTCTTAATAGTAAGAGTTTAAGTAGTTGTCTTGATGAATTGGCACTGCAAGCACACTTTTTACTTATCCCACTTACATGCTGTGACTTTGGGGCAAGTAATGAAAATGATGGGAAAAGAATACAGTGATGGGCTGTGCTGACAAGGACTTAATGAAGGGAATCAGAAAACAGACAGTACAGAAAAGCGTCCCTGTTTTAGTTTTTCTTTGTCTTTACACTGCCAGACAAATCCACGGCTCATGCTAGTGTATGGTAGGCAGCTTTTCACTGAAAGTAACACAGACCTGGGTTCAAAATCCATAGTCTCCTATTCTGTGATGCCAAGAGTCATTTGTTGAAACTCCTGTGAGATTACCTGTGCCATGTGAAATGTGGGATCAATACTTTAGAGGCTAATTGTGAAAATTAAATGTTCAAATATGTCTTGCAACCAAGATTTTAATATATGTTTTTCTTATTACCCTACACATTAAGAATGAACTTGTTAGCCTCTAATTTTAATGACACTGTTCTGCTCACCCTTGCTTAAACAATCTCAGTCTTCCATTTCGTTTATTTTCAAAGGAATGGTGTTATTATTAAGTCAAAACATTTCACAGTTTTGTCACCATTTATCAACAATGAGTGACCATAGAATCAAAAACCTATACATTTATTTTCAGGGCTCTACCAGAATTATATTATGAAGTACCTATAAGTTCAGGTAAATGCTTAATAGAAGTTAAAACACCACTACTTAGCTCTTTGAGGAAACTTGCCTAATGATCAACCTTGCAGAGATGCTGCCTCATAAGTCATTCTATGCAGTGTGTTAAAATCTAGAACTTAAAAAAAATTGTCTCTTTAAAAATTCCTGAGAAAATAATATCAATAAAATTTATGAGTATATCAGAAGCCACTGAAAAAGCTAATGTGAGAAAAATTTTAGGAAGATTTGCCCAATTTGGTATCATCTCAGTGAAACATAATCAGAAGAGATCATGACACTGAGCATGGAGAATAGCATAAATATTCCACAACATATAGAGAATTCTCAAGAAGCAAGAAGTGATGAGGAGCAGTTTTCCTAATAGGCCTTAATTTCTAAGTTAAATTTAATGTGTGCCAATTGTTATTAACATCAGAAACACTTACATCTTGGGTGTCTTACCTGATGTTAAGAAAGACATTACATGAATCAGCACCTTCATTCCAAGAAGGCCATGTCTTAGACATATTTTGATCTCACAAATTCTGAGCTGAAAGTCTCAACTCCCATGACTAGGAGGCATTATGTGGTAATGACATTACCACCCCACACACCGCTCTATTTAATTTTGAACAGGAAAAGCATTATATGCACCAATGCCCACAAGGGGTTCAAATCATTCCTTCTTTACTTCTCAGGACCTACATTTTCATTATTTAACAATTCACATATCATATACTTACCAAGATTTCTTTTGTGGAGGAGTTATATATGTAGGGCTCTTTGAAATTACTATCTAATCTATACAAATCTATGTTTAAATGTTTACCTGGGATTGCTTTTTATAAAAAAGAATAAAACTGATAGATTGATAGAACTGGCATCTGCGTCTAACTATATCAGAAGCATAAAATTGCTGCCTGTTTTTTAAAAAGTTGGGTTGTCTATGAATAGTTCTCTAATATTAGAAATGTAATTCCAGAGTGCAGCGCCTGTTTGAATTGATTAGGAAAATTGCCGCTTGTACGAACATTCAATTTCATACCTTTAACCACTAAAGTGCTATATGAAGCACCAGATTTTTAAAACATTGTTTAAAAAGGTATTAAAAGATATATTTAAATTCAAATTTTCTAGTATTTTATTGTTACTTAGCATATTACACTAAAAGTACATTTCTAGTATTTAGTATGGTTGAAAATAAAACAGCTTTAAGTACATAGCTCCCAGTGTACTTTAGTATAATGAGAAACTGCTTTGGAAAATTCAGAGCTCAAAAGATTTGTCAATTATTTAATGTTACACAATCTACATTTTTTCTTGTTGTTCTCATATATTCTACAATACAGCTCATTAGCTATATACCTCGAAAGTCAGAAAATATTCAGGATGTGGTTGATCCAAGTGTCAAAATTGGTCAACACCTATTAATGATTTTAGCTATTTATTTTGCACAACAAAATTTTCTTCTAGTCATCCTAGGAATTAATATCCTAACACACGTGGCCTCAACTTTCCTGTTTTACAGATTTTTATGACAGATCTCAAAGCAAATTCAGCAGGAGTTGTTCCATGAAAATAAGTAGTCTTGCTTACATTTTAAATTTCTACTGTGAAAAGATAAGACAGATTTTAATAAAGCTACAATGGGAGAAAGAAAACAAAGTAAATAAAAGCAAGTAGCTGTGCATGGCACTAATACAATTACTGTAACAAGCAGAAATCAATCAAATCTCTCACTAGAACGATCTCTATTTTCTTAAAAGCACAAAATCACTTGAGCTGAAACACAACAAAATACTAACCCAAGATATACATATTAACTAATTAATGGCTGACTTTCTACAACAGGAAAAAACAGTTCCTTTTTTATAAGTATCTAAAGACATTTCTTTCCTTTCAGAAAAATGTTCCCTTTAAGTGATGTGACTAAATTTCTATATATCATTTATGTACAAGGTAGGGAGAGGGAAGCAGGCAAAATAACATTCTAGTTCCTGAATAAATAAGCTCTGTTTAAAAAGGCAAGACTAATTCACTACTCTAATGCTGGCTTCCATTAAGCTGGCTTGGTAATATTAAACCACTTCAAACTATTGGCAGAACATGGCTAAATCAAGAACAGTGTGACTGGCTCCCTTTTTAAAAAGGGGTCTGGACATACAAACTTTAATTCCATCATGCTATAAGAAAATGCTGAATAAATTAACTTTTTAAAAGGGCCATTATACCTTAGTTCCTCATTACAGATCTCATTACAGCCTGTCTTTATAATGCTCACCTGACAATATCATGTAAAATGCTTAGCTTCTAAGGTCAGTCTAAATAAGAGAACAATTCTCCTATTTATAGCAAAGGATGAACTTTTCTCATTTAGATGTTTAAGCAGCTAACCCCTGAGTTTAATGTAATTAGGGAAGGGATGTTCAATTTACAGTATCCACAAGTAATGATAATTAAATTGATCCAAAAAAGCTGTTGGTAAGCATAAGATACCTTTGTAATTACATCCCGTTTTCAAAACGACTTTAGTACTGTGAACTTGAAGCATTTCAGCAAATGAAGGCCAATACACATAAAACGGAAACTACAGTAGCTTAAAAGCTAGGCTGTTTAACATAATGAGCAGAACTACCAGAGGGAAATCTCAAAAACATTTTATAACTCACCATGACAGCCTATGTTTTCTCCTTTCCTCTCACAAACATGCATTAAGAATATGCAAGATAGTCTTCATTTTTCACCAAATAAATTCTTCATTACTGTAATCAGTTTTTTCAATTTTATAGGAAACTAAAGAAACAGTTCCCTCATTTCTCTATTATTAAGGTGGCCGATCACTAGTTTCAGTTTTGTGTTTATTTGAAAGAACAGATGAGAGCTATGAATATGAAACCATTTTCCCCGTGAGTCCTCAAGATTAGCTAGGTCAGCATTCCACCAGGACCAAGGTGAAAAATAAACAAATAACCATGTTCACAGCAGCTGCAGCGATCAGTCTCTGGAAAATTATTCAGGCATTATGAGAAAGACGATATTAAATGCTGCCACTTGCAGCTTCACGGCTCTCTGAATATTCGCATCAGAAAAGGATGAGCACTTAAGGGGTATCATCAGAGAGCTTGCCCATCTGAGCATCTTCCATTAAGTTTTTGCCTCAAAGGAGGAAGGCGGGAACTTCTGCCTGACAGGCAAAAGGCTTGTCATAATTCATTAATATCACAGCTTTGCTAAGGTTTCCTTCAATGATGAAGGCAAGAAGCCTATGAAAAAATGCTGAGCTCAGAACTTCTTCAAAAAGGTTGCTGTAATAAACTTGGTACTTCTTGGTTCTACTGCACTAGAGGTAAAGACCTTCAACGTAAGTACTTCCTATGAGAAAGGTGATCTAATAAGCACCGTCTCACTAGTGGATAAACCACCATTTTCTGCTCAGATCACAAAAGGATAGATTAAGTGAAATATTTTAAAACATTGCCAAAATATGAAAGTCAAAAAGTTCCTAGTACTATTATGGCATATACCTTAGTGTAAAACACAAATAAAATGTATTAAAGTGAGGGAAAGATTACTGGTTCTGTAAAATGGCAGAAATCTAGATAACAGAATTTTCAATATTACTACTTCTCTTGACCAAAATACTTTTAAGGGGCCACATAGAAACACCAATTCTAAATTATTTCAATTAAACAAGCAATTTAATGTAAAATTAATTATAAATAGTCATCAATTTTTCCAACGGAACATTATATAGAGATGTGTTTTCAGTTTTCTCTCCCAGTTTCCTGCTTAACCCACTAAGGAACCTACAATATAGCTAGGTATTTACTGTTTTCATTTATGTGGGAAAAAATAAGAACTTAGAAAACTGAAGAGTAACAGACCCATCTGCAAATCAGCAGAAAGGAGTACAAGTAGTCACTAAAATAGCAGCAGTAAAAGGGGAATATTGTAGGGACCTGCACTCCAATTTTATTAGTGATACTTCATTTTAAAAAGTAAACAAAATGTTACCTGTTCTGTTAAACAAAACACAGAAGATAGGTGGTTATTTATTTTTGAACATCAATATCATTTTTACAATTCTAGGTAAGCATGATCTTGGGTTAGTGAACCAATTACAGAATTTTTCATAATTATTATTAACTTTAAAGTAACTTTAAACATGGTAATATCTATTGTTTAAAGTGCACAAAATCACGACGTAGCTTTAATGTATATAATGATCATAAAATGAAGGTACAATCTAACTGACTGAACAGAAATCAATAATGGTATTTAATGACTTCATGAGGAAAATAAATGACCCTCGCACCCTTAATGGATTAATGTCAGTTATGAGCAACACAACATAACATAATGCTGACACAGTCTCACTCAAAGTGGTATCACTTTTCATATGAGTGCCTTAAAGCCTTATCAAAGGAAACTGTGTTTTAATGCTATTTCGGGTGTCATTTTTGAGAGGATTTTTACAATCCCATTTCATAAGGCATAAAGCATGCTCTGAATTGTTACAAGGAGCTTCTGTCATTGGCACATGCAGTAGGTCACTCTTTAAAAGCTTTCCAACAAAATGAAATTCTAAATATATAAAAAGGATGATAATTTATAATATTACTCAAACAACTAGTTTATTGTAGCTTATGTTCTCTGAATACATATTCCTTAATGCTAATCTCAGAATGTTCTTTTTTCTCAAACAAATGAACCTTATGCTAACATATATGCATCCTGGCCAATTTTACAACATAAAACACAAGCACTTCAAAGATGCTTATAAACTGCTTGATGATCAAAGCACACCAAAAGAAGATGCAGCAAGAAGCTGATATGCAGCTATTAATTTGTAAAAAGTCATTACATTCTCTTGGAAGTGTACACAAGGAGGATTTTTTTCCCTTCTAACAATTAACTGTCCTTAAGTGGGAAAAATGTCATAACTCTTCCCCTTCTGGCATCAAATTATAGGAAAAGAGAAACCCACATAAATAAGCCCCTTCCTTTCTTTTCACTTCCTGAATAGATGCTAAAATACATAGCCTTATAGAATCATCTGCATATACTTTGGCTTTTGACTGTTAAAAATATGCTGATCATGGTGAAATAAAAAATGTTGTATGTATGCAATACTTTGCAAAGATTTTAATTTCTATCAAGTATTTGAAACCAGTATCAATAGGAACAGCCATACTCTCTTGAAGCTGTAATTCAGTTTACTATTATTTTCTCTAGCATGATTTAAAATTCATTTCTGACTAATTCAGCAGTTACCAAGCAAAACTTTCGGTAACCTCTCAACAGATTTGGCACAGATATGAAGTTCAGAATAGGAACAAATGTGCAACGATGTACTGAAGGTACTATGGTTATTTCTAAAAATAGCAGAGTTTCAGGCTTTCAGTGGCTTAGGATTCTCACGAAACAAAACTGAAAAATTCTTAAGATAGAACCAGGAAACCAGCTAAAGATTCCTGACTGACACGAATATTACTTCCTTTATCCCAAAGGATATAATAACTTCTCAAGCAAATGTAGCATCACAATTAGCTATAATTGACTTTGTCTTTTAATTTTTAAGACAATCTACAAATTATGGATTGTTGTGTCAACTGGAAGACAGTTTTTGTCACCATACTATATATCCCATTATTATAATCAAAACCAAGCTCCTTATCAGGATTACTCTGCAGTCTGCTACACTTTAAAATCACTTCAGGAAACGTTATATTACTGAATCACATTGCGTAATTTTACCATGTGCTGTCATAATTTTAGCGTGGCTTCAAATACTTCAAAAATGTGTAGTACCACTAGAAATTAACGGAGGAATATTAGGAAAGCAAGTCTTTAAAGAGAGATCCTGCCCTCATTGTCTCTTGTTTGGAGAACCACACCATCTCGTTACCTCTTTTCTGCTCTACACACTGCCTCCAGTCCATCTTCTTCCTTCGGCTCAGCACACCTGCTGGAGGATGCAGCCCACTGCTACCCCTCTGAAATTAATGGGATGCTAGTATGCACCTATTCTTCTCAACTACTCAGCAGGTATACTTTACCTGGAACATTGGGAATCAGTGAAGCGACTGAAAGGGAAGGATTTATTTCTCTCTTTCCAATTACGGTTCTGCACCCCAATCCTTTCCTTCTTACTTTACACCAATGTCCATGGCAGCACCTGCTGACAGTGTAATGCAATACTAGTACAAAGTTCACCGTGTCAAAAGTAGATTCTGTAGGTGTCCCACATTAAAATCTATGGTAAAGTATTTAAAGCTAATAAAAAGTACACCACTGAGGCTTCTTATAATCTACTGAATATAATTCACGTTTAAAAGACTAGAAAAAAATAGCATTATTTTCACATTTCAAAAATTTCAGTGTAAAAAAAAATTCAGTATAATCCTTTAGCAAATTTAAAAACACCACCTACCACTATCACTTTAATAGTAACATAATACACTAGCAATTTCTACATATCTAAAACTAATAGCATTTTATGAATATAAACGTTAGTATGAATTAGGGTTGAGGATTCAGTATTAAAGCATATGCTTTGCATGTGCAAGGTCCTAGGTTCAATCCCTACCACCAAGAAAAAAACTGAATTAATACTTATGGCTATTGAGTTTGACTAAAAGCTATAATAAATTTAAGAGTATATGCAATTTCATAAATTTTACCGCATATTTTTAAAGTAGTAGAACTAAGCCAACATGTGATACTGTTTGACAGTATTCAGTGAGTGGTATCTATGTAGTGACATTCATTCATTTCTCATAAAACTTCCAAGTATCTCAAACTAAACCATATCTTCTAAACTTTACTAAAGATATTTATACTGTAATGGTTTTTGAAGGTAGTTTTTGCCTGAAAGTTTACTTTGTTAATTAAAAAAACTTACCACATTATATTCAGAGAAAAACCTCATTAAAAATGTTTACTTGCAAAACAGCACTTAGAAACCAAGAGGCAGTTTCCTAAACTTCAATATTGAGGTTGGCAAAATTTAAAGTTCTCAAGGATTTACTAGACTGTTGTGAAATAAAAGCTAGAAAGTGCCACATACTTGCATAAATTACATTCTCTTTCTTTTTCTCAAAGTTGTTCCTTGTATCTACCATGTAGACTATCCTGGAAAGTCAAGAGGAAAGATGAGAAAAACACAAGTACGCAAAAAGTAGACACCCAATGTGTAAAAGAGCTCAGATTCTATGTTTGCTGCTCAGTACCAATTTTTAGTGTTGCTGCTCCAAGGCCAAGCTGGTAAATTAAACTCAACAGGATGCCTCAGATGAAACCAAAGTCACCAAGGAGTCTCTTCACTTTGAATTAAGGTACCCAAAAACAATTTCAAGAAACCCCGTCATTCACAAAAGCATTTCTTTAAAGGGCATTTATTCGAGTAATTCTTTAGTGTAACTAAAATAAATGATGGTGATATTTAGCTTCAAACAACAATTTAAGAACAGCCTGTTACATTTACCTTTCCACAAATCAAAAGTTATAACTAAGGTACACCAAAGGTTTCCCTGTTTTCTTCTATCATTATACACCATCCACAATATGGTATATCTTTGGTGAGGTGAGCTCTTGATTCAGAAAGCCTAGGAATGCTATTATCCGGTTTTTCTCTTTCCAAGGCAGAGAGAGAGAGACACACACACACACACAGAGGGACAGGAAGGAGGAGGAGGAAGACGAAGACAAGGGAGGGAGGGAAGAAGTGAGGGATGGAGAAGGGAGGGGAGAGAGAAACAAAGGACAAAATTTTAACCACTTATCAGTCCAATTGTTTAAATACAGGATGCGAAAAAATTGCACATCATTTTCATTAATTTCTATAAGATAATATAACCAGAAATTATTGTTAAAATAATTTTATCAAATTTATTCAATATAAGAAACGATTGGTTGAAACGACACCTACCTGAGCACAGCTCGGTATAGCTAGCACATAAACAAATGCACTGCCCGAGTGACACTCAGGATAAACTGTTTAAAGATAATACAAAGTACCTCATATGACTAAAGATGCAGAAATTAACCAGAGAGCAACCTAAGAAACTTATAATATCCGGTGGTTTTCATGACTAAACATGACAAAAATAAAGTTATCTCTCTGAAGAACCCTCACTTATTAATGAAATACCTAAATATTTATAATGGGTCTAAAAGACAAGTATTTTATACAGGAATATAATAATTACAAAGATAAGGACCCAGATACTAATAATTTATAATACTTTGTCAGTCTGGTGGTCAGGAATTTACAGTGGAACAGCCTGAAAATTAGGTCTGTACTTGTGCTTTGGTGGCCTCCTGATGCTCACCAACTGATATGTATGAATAGAGGTGGGGAAATAGTACACTAGTTTCTAAGTAGGAGAGATGGCTTTGGTGAGTGTGAGAAGCAACAGGAAAACCAAACCACCCCAGAATGAGCAACTGGGTTATCTTACATGCTTTTGTTTTAGGTAATATAAATAAAAATAAAGAAATAAATGTTATGGTAAAGAAAATGAGATTTACTAAAAATGAAGGCCATTATCATTGTTACTATTAACCATATTCTGCAATGAGAAAATATATCTGGAAATTTCACCCAGTTAGCAGTATACATTTGCCCTTTGAAAACTGAACCAACAAATACGAATATACAAAGCTGAGAAAAAGGGAAATAAGTATCCCCTGAAATGACTGACTGTATCTAGTAATACTGGCTGCAGACTTTCTACATAAACCAGTTTTTTTTTGTTTTTTTGTTTTTTATTTTTTTATTTTTTTTATTTTTTTTGTGGTGCCGGGGATTGAACTCAGGCCCTTGTGCTTACAAGGCAAGCACTCTAATCACTGAGCTAAATCCCCAGCCCCAAACCAGTTTTTAATAATGCTGCATGAATTTAAATGCTTTGCACTTCCAAATATGTATGCTATTTGTTATATTGGAAACGAAAGTGTTTTTTTTTTAAAAAAAAAAAAAACAACTGGGATATTAAAGAGCATGTACTCTAACCTCTGTACTTTACAGAAAAAACAAAAAACAAAAACAAACCTTACTCCAGGTTTGCACAGCTAGTTTTGCACAGCAAAGTCACCCTCCCCACTCACAGCATATTTTACACAGATCCAGATTCACTGTGATACATTGCTATAATTATCTTCTTTGGTGACATTTCATTGCTTGCAGGAAAATAAAAATTCTTTATTGAGTTCTGCATAATCTAAACTCAAACTTTTTACCAAGCCAAACCTCTGGACCTTTCTGCTAGGTGTGTTATCTCAGTTTGGGAATACTCTTCTCCCTTTTCTAGATGTCTAAATCATTCACAGCTTTAATATATGTCTCCACTAAAGTCTTTTCTGATCTTAGCTGAGTGTTACTGTTCTCTCCAACAGAATTTGGTCTTTTTTCTTCTTAAATATTTTACCATATTCTACCTTGTGTTCTATTATCTACACGTTTGAGCTTTCCTATTAGACTGTCACGTGTGTTAAGGCAACATACACTTGATCTCCACCCATTTAGTCAGGGCAAACTTTTAAAAAGACCAATCAGATCCCCCATACCCCAACCTTGTCTATGTTTTTTTCCAGTACAGGGGACTGAACCCAGCCTTTGCACTACGATAAATTTTTAAATTGTTTTTTAAATTTTGAGATAGGATCTAAATTACTAAATTGCCCAGGTTGGGCTCAAATTTGTAATCCTTGCTACCTCAGCCTTCCACAGTGCTGGGATAATGGCCACGCCCCACCACTCCCAGCCTCATTCCTTGTTTAAACCTAAACTGTTTACCAATACCTTCAGCAGCTTCAGTGATTTATCCCCTTGCTGCTGCTTCTACCTCGATCCATGGAACCTCACTCCACTGCCTTGCTTGCTACTCTGCAGCCACACTGGCTCCTTGCTGATGCATAACAGTAACAAGTCTTCTTTATTACAGGCTTTAAAAGCACATGCTACTCCGTCTTATTCTGAATACAAGTTTCCCAGACCTCCCATGACCGGCCCATTCACATCTTGCAGATCAAATGTCACATCCTCAGAGAGGCATCCTCTGACCACCCTATCCGAAGGTGACCCACACCCCACCCTCCTGTCACCCTATTACTTGTCTCTTCACTGCTCTCATGGCCCTCCATTATCACGGTTTATTACCTCTTGTGTAACTACTGCTTTCTTATCAGGGTCTAGCAATAGAAATTCTGTTATGGCAGAAATTTGCCCATCTTTGTTCACTGAGAAGTTTCCTAATAACACAGAATAGGTACCCAGAGATTATGATGAATAAATAAATGTATGAATTTCTCTCACCATCTCTCACCACTCTTACCTTTGTGCTTCATATATATCATTGCCAGAAATAAGAATTTGTATAAGAAAGGAAGAAGTATGCTAATCAAGTTAGTTTCTTATCTTTCATAGCAGTACATTTTTATTATGTATAATTCCTAGGAAACAGTTAATGATTAAAAACATTTGTCAGATTGCATAGGATTTGACAGGTACAAAGACATAATACAAATAAAAGCTTCCAAAATTAGAAGGGAGAGAGAGAGAGAGAAGAATAGAAGGAGTGTAAAAGAGAAGCAAGCCTATGTTTTGCTTAGGGAGCACATTGTTATCTTTACTGCAAAAGAATTTTAGATAATTTGTAAGTGGTAAGCAAAGGTTTTGTGAAATTATGTTAGTCTGTTACATGTGAGGAGAAAACCATCAATCATTCCAACAGTATGGTGTTCTTATTCCCACTTAACTCGATAAAGGTTGGTTTTACTTTCTATTAAAGTCTAAATATTTTATACATGCCCACCATGTGACTTGGCATATTTCTCCATTCTGTAAATCTACA
The DNA here is from genome assembly GCA_004026905.1 of Hystrix cristata. NCBI lineage: Eukaryota > Metazoa > Chordata > Mammalia > Rodentia > Hystricidae > Hystrix > Hystrix cristata. The sequence goes on along the minus strand of PVJO010002140.1, from coordinate 104,602 downwards.
TGAACCTAAATTTTTAATTTACTACTAAAATAATCAAAGGTTCTTTCACAGTTCTTAAAAGATACAATTCAGGATTGGAAATTCTACTCTGAATCATTTTAAGTCACAGTAATATTTTTCTGGTAAAAATAATTATGACCTGAGATGGTAGTACGTGCCTGTAATTCTAGCTAATCGAGATCACAAGTTCAAGTCCATGAAAGCAGAGTATATAATCATTGTTCAGAAAGTAACAAAATCATTGAAAGATGAAAACAATAAAAAATGATCTTTCAACTACTGAATAACATTTGTGTAATTAAGAGTCATTTCAAAGTGAAAAATGATGCAGCAAGATTGAGAGTTTAAGACCAGTCTGAACTATATAGTAAGCCTTTGTCTCAAAAGCAAAAAGGAAAGAAAAAAACTGAAAAATAAAGGTTCAGGGTGTAGCTCAGAGGTATAGCCCCTGCCTACCACACATAAGGCTATGGATTTGATCCCCAGCATCCCCCTAGAAAAGTGAAAATGAATCATTTTCTTCTTTTAGTAGCTGCAAAATTACTGTTAGGCTCATTTCCTTTTTCTCATCTGTTGCTACTTTCCTTTCCTCATCACCTTCTGACACTAGTTTCTGTCCTAGTGTTCTTTTAGAACTTTCAAATTATTAATGCTTTCTGGTTTTATATGCACATGCAAATTATATTATGTATTACATAACTTTCTTTATATAGTCTCCATTTTAGATTGCTCAATTAGAATAAAAACCTTCCTCTTGAAATAGTTTCTATCTTAGTATTCTAAGACACTGAACTCTTTTACAGTACTTAACCTTTCTATCTCTGACATCTTTCCCTGGTATTCGGTACCTTGTATCTGCTATCTGCTTATTTCTTACTTTCCCTTGAATTTGAGATTTTCTTCCTTTGTTTTCTGGATTTGATTCCTCATATAGCTTCATATAAGTACAAAAACAATGTAAAAAACTGGCATTCCCCAGCTTGGCTCTGCTCACTAGCATTATATTCAGTATCACTACTTATATGTAGAATAAATTTATGTACGTGGGTAACTTGCCAATTCATAAAATTAAAGGTCTTCATTTCCCCGCTCTGTGACACCACCAGAAGAACCCTCTTTTACGCTGGAAATTAAAGGGCTTGCCAAAACACACCACTTTTGTTTTCACTTTTATTTTTTAGAAGCCTCTTTTGGACAGTTAGCTACTATGCTAATATCATCAATCCTACACTCCATTCTGTCTACTTACCTCTGGTCTCCCAAACCAAATTATTTCAACAATGAACCCCTTTAAATTTAAATCCTGTTTCTTTGTCAGCATATCCTCTATCCCTATCCATGTGTTTCAGATCTGTTGGTCATTAACGGGAAGCAATTAATCATTATTACCTTCATCTTTACATTTGCCATCTCATCCAAAATATACTCAGTTCCTCATCATCTGAGAAATCTGTTCTCCACTCTGAAAACCCTAGTTTAAAACTTATTACTTCAATATATACATTCCTATCAGCCTCCTATATTCCAGAATTTGTTACATTTTCCCAATCACTTAAAGGCTCTGTTTATACTATAATGAACTACATTACTGCATTTCATAAATATTTAGGGAACACCTACTATGTGTACCCACTAGCCTTGAGAACAAACATTTAAATAGTCCCATAATCTCTATTTTAAAACATCTCAAACCTTTGTCATCTATGCTATAATATATTCAACTTCTGAAGGTAGAGAAAAATCTCATTTGACATTTTGTAAAACATGAATGTATACCCGACATGCTTAGAATAAGATGAGACACTTACTAAACTGCATTGGTCTATCAAATTTTTTCTAGAGGTATACTTAATGAGTATACCAAGATTACACATAGTAAAACAAGAACCTCTATTAATTTTATTGCCCATACCAAAGGAACATTATTTTTACATATGAAAATGAAATCACTCTGTTATTCTTTCTTGAAACTGCAGTTTTTAAACGGCAGAAGCTTGCTGTGTAACAGTTAAATACAGTTAATCTATTCTTTATGTTAATTGAAAGCAAAGATAAGGAGACTGAGCAGGTAAGACACAAAATAATAAAAATAATAACTACAACTTAGAATCTACACTTTATTAGGGACTTTACATTTTATTAGGGACTCTCAGTACAGATACTCTGGCATCGGATAATAAAAACATGAAATTATATTACAACACTGTTTTGTAGCAGCTATAAAAAGGGCTTTCCATGGCTGACTCTTTTCTACATTGTATTCCACACCCCAGTCATTCTTCAAATTCTAGAAATCATGTTCAAGAATTAAAGGAAATGTGCACTATGGATTTCTCTTAACATTTCTGACATTTGGAACAAAGTCAGGACACAGGGTAAGGTGTGGCATAGATGAATTACACAAAGGAAGATTATAAGACAGGGCATGAGCTTGACAGAGAAATACTTTTTTGTTTTGTGTACTACTCAACCTTTTCCTGGCTTAAATAACTAACACCAACTGGAAGACCTCAAGGGACCAAGTTTATCATGAAATCATTTTAGAAATTCCACTTTCCTTATGGACAAGTGCATATCAAGGACCATCTATATTAAAGTGGTTCCATTAAAATAAGCCTGGAACTCAACTGGATCACCCGTAGGCACCTGGCTGAGAAGGTAAGACACAGTCCAGACTGAAACTCTGTGGTTTCCTGAATAAAAGTGCAGCGTGAGGAAATTCTTTTAATGCTGTGCTTTCCACTGGCTTTTATGATCTTAAGTATACACTTAAGTATTTATTATCAAGATTTTTGCTAATTTACTTTGATTAGTGTAATTCTTTTCAGAGTAACTTTTCATTGTATGAGAATACAATTGAATATAGTTCTACTGTATTTGAAAAGCATCAAGTTCATTAACAGTATCAGAGACTAGCGGCTGTGAACCAAAGACTTCATGTTCTCCCTTTCTGCAACAGAGGGGCCTTGACTAGATGAAGCCATCTGGCCGGATAATAATACAAAAAGACCCCAATTTGCAATGGTTCAATTTGTAATTTTTCAACTTTGCAATGCACTTTGAATTTTGAACTTTTCCCAGGGTTACAGTATACAGGACAATCCTCTCATGATGCTGGGCAACAGCAGCAAGCAGCAGCTCCCAGTCAGCCCCATGATCACAAAGGCAAACCAAAGGCAATTTACAGTGTGTTGTGCGGCTAAGCTATGTTCTGTAGGTTAGATGCGCTAAAATGCATTGCCAACTAACAGTATTTCAACTTACAATGATTTTACTGGGAGGTAACTGAGTGGTAAATCCAGGAACTTCTGTAGCTCTTTGCTCTTCCAAATTCTGTACCTTACTTATTATTACAACAGCTAATATTTGCCACAGGAATGTCCCACCAATAATTACTACTATTATTATCATCAAGGATGAGATAAGACAAAGAAGAACAATTTTCTTTTATAATTTTTAAAAAAAATTAAAATGGTTTTTAAGTAGCTGCTTAAAAATCTTTTAGTGGCTTTTAGCCCCAGAACAAAGCCCAAACATCTTTTAACTTACAAAGGCCTTTATGAGTCTCCTCTCCCACCATGTACTATAATGATTTTAACCTCTGTGCAGTTTCCCCCATGTTCACACCAGGCTTCAGTTCTGCATATGGTACCTCATAGATACATCCTCATCAGTGCTATTTTTTGCTCAAGTCTCTCCTTGAATACTAACTCTGCGGAGTTCCCAAAAGAAGTTAGTTGCCTGTTTGCTGTGTTCCAATGAAATCTGTATTAACACTGTCCTAACTCCTGTCACTTTCTAAAATTTCCTGTTTACTTGACTATATTTATGAACAGACTATAAATACTTTGAGAATAGGGACTTTCTATCTTTGCAATGCATCCCAACAGCTCATACAATAAACACCGGCAGGTGATCAGCAAAAAAATCCAAAGACAACAAAATTTTTGCTTTTTAATTTTAAATTAAAAAAAAAAAACTTCAACCCCCTCCCAAACTCACATCATACTTCTACCTCACATTTTCTGCCTTTATGTTCACTGTTTGCCAATTTAGAACAAATAACTAATTATTGAAAACTTGGTAAGACTCTAGTGAAACAAACTTATTTATAGTTACTTGATTAAACTTATTGTTTGGTCAGGATAGAAATTGAGTATGACACTATGTTGTTGAACTTACACGTGCTAATTTTTGTCCCAGAGTATGAAACAAAAATACAAATAATTTTGAAATCATCTGAAATGTTCACTTCTATAATGTTACCATTAGGCAAAGGGAACATCGTAGTCTTATTTTAAAATTAACCAGTTAATACCGTTTAGGATACAAATGAACCAAAAAGAAATACCTCTCATCCAATATTAGCAATTTTGGTGATATTTTGCAATTAAGAAAAAAATGTTATACATGTTTTTGTTTCTTCTAAAAATACTCATGTAATTGGTGCTGTAAAACACATTTACACATCCATTACCAGAAAATACTGATTTATCAGGCCACAATTTTCTTCACTGTCTGAAGGAAATGTACACTCTATTTATTCGGCACATGTAAAATAAATTGTTCTTGAATGTGTTTGAATTGATATGAAAAAACAGAATATGTAAAATCAAATATTAACATATCTTTCAAAGTTAAAATTAAACATTGAAAAATTTCGGATTTGTTTTAAAACATTAGACATTTGTGGCAGCTATTTAACTAGCCACTACATATTAAGTGGTAATATTTATATTATCAACTATAATGAACTTCTTAAAAACAGCTAATTTTGTCATGTAATTCCTTAAGTAATTAAAATAACACAAAAAGTAGTTTTCAAGATCACTAAAAGTAAATCACACAATTATCAATAACTATAAAAAGAACCAATTTGCATAATTTTAGTACATTTGAAAATGGTTACCAAATCCAAAAAAGTGCAACAGATTTTCTTTAACTCGTTTTCTTTAAAAATTGGTATTTCCACAATCTTTTATGACTTTTAAAATGTTAATATTCTCCGATGTAGAAATAAAATGAAAATTAACCTTATCCAAAGGACAATTATTAAAAACTTCCAGTCATCCTGTCTAAGCATTAAAAATAACCACATGGAACAAATAAAGTGAAATATTACCTGTTACAAAAGGGAAAACCAGGTAAACAAAGCCTACACAATTCTGTGGTAATGTTTTACTCCCTAACTATAAGAAGAAGTATGACATAAAGATAAGCTTGAAGCATTTGTAGGTAAATGAATGCAACTTGAGAATGTTAAGTGAAATAAGTCAAACACACAAACTCAAACATCACATGGTTTCTCTTACACGAGAAATACAAAATATGCATAAACATACAAATAAAGAGCAAAAAAGGAGAGATAAATAAGAAGTAGGGAGACATTTGTATACTTCCTTAAATTACTTATTTCATTATTTTGAAAATATTTTTACATGCTAATTTGTTCCATTTAGATTATTATCACTGAAAAGAAAGTTTTTGGTTATTATCTGTTTCTTTCTTGCAAGAATCTTTTTGGTTTATGTCTTATACTTTGAGTAACTACTTGGAAGAAACAATATATAGTGTAGTAACTACTGTTACCCTGTTAATAAAAAGAAAAGGAAATTCTCTAAGACGTTCAAAATCAATAAAATGCCTCAGTATACATCTCAAAATCACTCCCTGAATATCCAATTCTCTTTTCCCTGAAACAATTACCTAAAAATACATCAGTTGACTTGATATATTAAAACTGTATTTTAGGCATTGATCAATAAATCATTTTGTATCTAGAAATCCATCACATAAATTCAGGGTTAAATAAGGAAATTAACAAAATTTCATAAAATGTTTTTTCTAAAATGTAAAGAATGTAAAAACTAAAAATGTAAAAACTAAAATTATATAACCAATTTCTCACTAAATAACTTACCGATGTCGTCTAATTTGTCGTCTACAAATTTCCAAATACAACAAAAAACCTGATTTTCACTTTTCAACACAACCTCTTACACACCCCCCAACACACTCACACTTTTTAAAGTATATTTCTCAGTATATTAGTTACTTAAGGCCTGCTAATAAACTAAAAAACTGAAGTAAAAATACTTCTTTCACACTTTGGGAAGAGGTAATTGTGATTCTGAAAAATATGATTAATAACTGGCCTTCTTGTAGCTATCGATCATATCTAATAACAGCAAAATAGAATCCCTTTTTAAAAAAATCATTACTATTTATTTTTATCTTCTCTTATTATACTTATTTTTTAAATGGGTGTGTGCAAACTGCAGAGGAAAAATCTTTTTAAGTCCACCCATCTATTTAAAGAATTTAGAGCATCATAAAGAGATTTATTTATATATTAGAAATCTTAAATTAATGTTAGTATTTCACTTAATAATACCAGTACTTCAATTACTATTTCCATCATAAAAAATACTCCATTTGGATAAATTTTTACTTCCAATTCTGCATGTTATGTAGAATTCTCCATACAGTGAAAAATGACATAAAACAATTTATCAGTACACACATAAAATACGTTTCTTTCGAACATGAATGCCTATGTTTATTTACAAAGAATGAGACTACGATAAAAATATTTTCAACCCTGCAAATGAAGATTACCACCTCAATTTCTGAAGAAATGCCTCCCTCAATGCATTCTTCAAACATTCAAATCCCAGTTTAATAAAAACAAATGGCATTTCTCATTTCTTCAAAATTGCACATTCAATATCATAAGCCTTGCTTTTTTTTAACAAGATGCTAACAGTTTTAAAATTAGTAATTAAGCATTCATAAGCTTGAGTTGAGGCAGTAGTGTTCTGTGGATGATGACTACGATAAATACATTTATAACTTCCAAATAATGAATTTTTAAAAATATATAAATAAAAGGTAAGTTTAAGTGATGTAAAAAGCACAGCCTCACCAATTCTGAAAAGTGGCCGTTGATATTTCAGTTCAGGACTCATTAATTATTGCTATTAATGGATATGGTATCATTAGAAAATTTTAGCATTTCTATCCCTCAAGTAATTTCCGTCCCTCAGTAATTATACCCACTTGTGAAAATTAGAGACTTTTAACTTGCCAAGCTATCACAGGATATTTCTATGTCTAGCAGGAAACTAAACTGAATATTTACTGTATTATTTGAAAGTATGTATAACTGTTGGCCTCAAGAATTATGTTAGTGAGTCTTCTAGCTACCAACTCTGATTTTCCATAAAACTGGAAAACAATTTAAAAGATAACTACTCCTCTGAGTAAAATATGTGAACAAGTAAAATGAGCCAAATAAGAATCTATCCCAAAAAATTCAGGCAATAACCATCAACCATAGAGGTCTCCCTTTCCTAAAATAATCTCCAACTTAATAAAACAAAGCATTTTGAAATGAATTTCTGGAAATTCTACATGACTAAACAGCTTTTTGTCTAGAATAGCTAGTTTAACGCTAACAAAAAAAGGAAGATTTAAAATTACAACCTATAAAGATAGGTAGATAAATTTTACTTGGGATTGTGTATTACATTTATTGTTGAAAAGAAGACCTCTAAATAAACAAATTGTTCAGTGTGATAGTCTAGAAAAATGAGCCAAAAGCTTAAAAATGAAAAAAAAAGCTGTTATGTTTATTAAGTAATTCAATTTTTTTACTGCCCTCTAGTGGCAAAGAGTCAAGTCGCTGGAGGAAGATGAAAGCCTCTGGTTAGGAAGACACATGATAGGAATCATAAAAAACTCTTTAAGAAATGGAACAGTAAAATTTTACACATGTCACACTTCTTTACAGATCGATAACAAATGAACTCTAAATATGAAGTCTAAATTTGATTTGCTAAAAAATTATAGGACTAACATGAGCATTGTGATAGCAAGAACACTGAGCATCGACCATTAGTGCTTACATGGCACTAAAATAGCTAGTCAAAAAATGAAAAATACAGTAAATTTTGCCTACATGTCAAAAGACAAAATTTGACTAATCCTTTTATTAGATTGGTTATTTTTAGTGTATATTTATAAAGAATTAGAATACTGTAAAATATTTTCAAATGATTTTCCCAATTACAAAAGTAATTCTCAATGTTCTCTAAGTGCAAAACTCAAAGCAAATAAAAGAGTAAAGATGTTTAAATTCCACAGAAACAAGTACTGTAAATCAATATTCAGATTTGGAAAAACACTTGACTAGCCTGTGCAAGGTCCTGGATTTGATCTACATCAAAAGAAAAAAGAAAAAATTCAGATATTTTTGGAAGCAGTATTACCATGTATAAAATTTACAACTGGTATGACATAAAGATATACAAAATTTCGAACTAAGTTAACTTTTGTTCCACTTTGTATCAAATTAGTCACAGGTCTTCTCCAGGTATTATCTAAAACATCTGCATGATTTTAATTACATTTTGCCAGATTTCTCAATATTTAGTTCCCATAATCAGAATAAGGATTTGAGAATATAAAATGTTATTTATGACTATGTTGAAAAATATAGAATAACTTCTATCTATATATCTCGGATATGATCTGTTGTAGCTCATAAAATTTGTTCAACAGCTTGTACTGTATTTAAAAAAAGTATAAACTTAGAAACTAATGTAATTTATTCATAGAGCATGTCTTAGAAGAAAATCATAGCATACAACAGAGGTACGACCCAAATAAAAGACATCAGAAACGTAGACAGAAAGTCACTGGAGGAGGGATTCAAGAGGCAAGCAGGAAAGACTCTATGCAGATCGTTCTTTTCAGTTTCTATGCTTTAGCAACTCTGATTGTAAGAAATAAATTGTAATGTTTATTTTGTCTTGGTACACATGGCTACCAGACTGTTCTTTCCTTGGGTCTTACTAATTGTTGAAGGCTGATTATGTCAAAAGATAGAAGACAGTGTAGTCACAGTACATTTATATTTCCTTCTGGCAGAGCCGAAACAAACTCAGCTAGGACATGTTCTACATACAAAGTGGCATAATTCTTGGACAACTGTCTACTCATTTCTAAGGTTCTAGAGTATGAAGTCATGAAAGGTTTTCATCAAGTCAAAGATTTCTGAAGAAAATGGACAATTAAAAAAGTCTGTAATGACTGTACATATAAATGGAGCAGACAAAATACTGAAGAGAATATTCGCTATGGTGCAGTCCTTGAAACTAATATTTTAGTAGAAAATAGTTCACAAATTTTTTTTCTTCACCTTCATTTTGCCTTATATAGTGGCTGTCCTCTATTATGGAGAACTTTTATTTTCTGCTTGCAAAATTTCTAGGAAATGTATCAGAATTAAGAAACTCCTAGCAGGGAAGGTGCTGCATGCCTGTAATCTCAGCACTCTAAGAGGCTGAAGCAGGAGGATCACAAGTTTGAGTCTACTCTGGGCAGTTATTGAAACCCTGTCTCAAAATTAAAAAATAAAAAGGGCTGGGAATGTAGCTCACTGCAAAGCACATGGGTTCATTCTCCAGTACCAAAAAAAAAAAAAAAAAGGAAAGAAAAAAAAAACCTACACAATTGAGACATCAAAACTCCATAGCAATTTATTTACAATTACTCATTGAGAAGAAACATTAGAAATCAGTCACCAAGCAAATCCAAGTAACAAAGAAACTTTGTTGAAATGAATTGACTAGATAAAATTTCAAAGATACATCAAAGAAATTTTGCTCTATCTTCACAACTATTTTGGTAAAATAATTTAATTTTGGTAATAAATTTACTACATTACAAAATATATATTAAAGAAAATAATAATTTGAGAGTAATAAAGAAGAGTCAGTGTTCAAATTATGTTTATTTTTTTGGGTGCTGGGGATCAAACTCAGAGCCTTTTGCTTCCTAGGCAAGCACTCTACCACTGAGCTAAATCTCCAGTCCCCTAAATTATGTTAACCTAGCATGAGGAAAGCCCTTGGTTCCATCCCCAGCGCTAATAAAAACAAAAAACAAAAAACTATCATGCTGATGGGCTTATTTCCCTACCTCATAATAAGAAAAATCACAAAATAATAAATTTTGCAAATATATTTGCCCCTAAATCTTACACTAATTAAACAAATGAACTCATAAATGTGGTGTTTGAAGAAATGTGGCTTTAGAAATAGCATCCAGCTGGGCATAGTGGCACATGCCTATAATCCCAGCACTCTGAAGTATCACTGCAAGTTCGAAGCCAGCAGTGATGGCGAACCTTTTAGAGCTTTCAATGATAAAAAACAGCCTGCTGCAGCACTCATGCCATAGGTTTGCCACTGCTGTGAGTTCAAGGCCAGTCTGAACTATAGAGCAAGACCCTGTCTCAAGTAAACAAAATAAACAAAACAAGAAAATAGTATTAACAGATTAACAGATCAAATCTATTACCAAATTAATCTAGATTTAATCTATTAACAGATTAAACTTTAAAAAGTGGCTATTAGTAACTTTTCTGAAGATTCAAGAGTCAAAACCAATGCCAGTGATCACCTACTGTGATAGGAATTTTCATATTTTTCAGCTTCCTCTGTCAGTAATACATTCTACAACACCTAGGAGGTATGACTGACAAGTACAGTGAATGCTTACATTTTGTAAAAAAATTATTGCCAATAAAAGACATATTGCCATTAATTGCCCTCAAAATATTCCCCTTCTACTCAAACACATTTATCCCATAGCTTTGTCACTTTCTGAAACAGTTCTATAAGTCCTCTTTTGAGTGTCTTTGGTTGTGCTGGCATGGCTACCTTGATATCCTGAATCAATTCAAAATGTTTAACCTTTCATGGTCATTTCAACTTTGAGGAAGAGCCAGAAGTTAGAGTACACATTCAGTAATGGATGATGACACGCTGTAATGTTTTTTATGAACCTGCCTTTCTGTTAGAGGGTACATGGTAGCAGCATTCACCATATCTTTTATCACACCTGGTATCAGTTCACAGGCATAAAAGTTTATCTGCAATTGATACAGAGGTTCTTAAGGAAACCATAAATAAATTCAGAGTTTAAAGTGGTCGAAGAAAAATTTGAGAAATTACATACATACATATGTGTGATTGTGTATCTAGTTTATAAATTTTAAAAAAATACAACAGGCTCCTGAAATTTTATATTAATACCACTTTTCACTTTTAAGTAAATATTTTCTAATTCTTAAAAAATGAGCAATATATCTTCCTCCAAGATCAAAGAAATCACAAAGTTGCTCTTTAAGATTTTATTTATCAATTTTTTCCCCTCCCCAACCTCAAATAGTTAAATTTGAATCACCCACATGAACCACTGCCACATCATCTGTCTGTTTTTACTGACAGAAACTGAATAAAGAACTACATCTGTCCTCTAGATCTGGAAAGAAAGGAAAAGTAAAGATTTGGTACAGACTATAAAAGACATTCATTTTAAACACCCACGAGAAATCTCTGGAGAGTTTCCAGTATATAGGAGACATCACTTAATCAAGTGTAGGTCACTTTGGAGTGAGTCAAGTAATACCACCAGGAATTTATTTTGGAATGGTAAATGTCATTTTTAGAAAGCAAAGAGGTTATACTTAGGGCTTCGCCACAAAATCTATTCAAGGTAATTTACACAAAATAGTATCATCCCATGTATTTCACTTAACCTAGAATACATTTGAATACACTTGAGGAACTGGAATATGGTGACCAAATTTTGAATAGGACAGTACCTACAAGGCTTAAATTCTCTTTTGCAATCCAATTATCCTAGCCACTTGAGGGATACTGAATTATTATTTCTCCAATAGAGATGGATACATCTGCATAATTGTTGAAAAGAGACAGATATTAAAACCACCTGTGACTAGAGAAAGGTAAAATGTCTAATTAGTCAGCAAAGATTAAGTCCCCAAGTATAAGCTTCCTATTACTTGTCATTTTCACATGTAAATTTATGAATTCAACAAAGAAGTATGTGTATGTATGTAGAGATGTTATCATTTCTAATAATGTAAGCCATTATTGTATCCATCTTCTAAGAACTTCAAGATGCTTTCTAAATTTCCTCTACTATCATGGCATTTTGGTCTAACATTAAATATATGAAAACATACTCCTTATCATAATGATATGATATGCTCACTAAAGCTTCCACAAGTAATTCTGTTGAATATTTATGCTTTCATAAAACTATTCTAGAGCAAAAGAAAGACCAGAGTTTTTGGGTTTTTTTTGTTTTACTGTACAAGGGCTCTGGCAGAGTTACAACCCCAGTGCTTTAAAAATTTTTTTTTTAATTTTGAGACAGGGTCTTGCTAAGTTGCCTGTTGGGAGCTTGAAGTTGCAATCCTCCTACCTCAGCCTCCCAGAGTGCAGGGATTACAGCTGTGCACAATACCTAGCCAGAATGACCAGTTTTTTTTTTTTTTTTTTGAATGACCGGTTTTAAATAAGTAATATACAGTAGATAAATGTTAGATATTCATTTCCCATACTATTTGCTATGGGTTGAATGTTATCTCCAAAACTCATGTTGAAATATAATTGCTAGGGAGTATTTTGATTTTGAATGCTCCCTACTCATCGAGTAGCTATCTATCATCTCCCTTTCCCCCCTTTTCCCCCACTTTTAAATAAATTGTCCTCTAAATAAATTGTCTTAATTAAAAAAAAAAAGAAATATAATTGCCAGGATGATGCTATTCAGAGTTGGGTCCTTTAAGAGGTGATCAGGTCACAGGGACATTGAGCCCATGAATGGATTGAGGCCATTAGGTGTGAATGGCTTATAAAAAGGGGAAATTTCATATCTTCTCCTTTCCCCTCTTTCCTTTCTCTTTTTCCCTCTCCCTCTCTCTATTTCTCTCACTATATGACTGATGCCTTCCACCACGTTAAAATGCAAAAAGAAGGCCTTTATCAGATTTGGCTGCTCAATCTTGGACTTCAAAATCTTCAGAACCATGACCAAATGAACCTAGAGCATCAAAATATCAACTAACGCATTGCTTTCCAGGACTCTGTCTTTACATAATTGGACAGTCATTGATATATTGAAAAAAAAAGAAATTTTAAAAACTAAACGACATTCAAATAAAGCAACATAGGCATCTAATAATCTTTTCCTCACTTAATAAGAACTGAAATGACCAAAATGTATTAAACCAAGAGATAACCCACCACAAAGAAATTCATCATGTTCCAAAAAGAGGAGAGGAATGACCGCTATATTGATTGTAGTTGTGATCAGCTAGAAGGTACTGTCAACGAATTTGAACAGCCCAATCCTGAGAAACCTTTGCAGTATTACAGGACTTACACAGGGGAAATCCTGATTGAATATGACTAATGCTCTAATGAGAGCTGACGTCTGTAGATAGGCTCTGGTCTAAAAGACATGGGACAACCCTGCTTGCAACCCACTACACAGATAAGGACCAAAAAGATTAGGAAGCAGTTTTAATGGAAAAGTTATTTTAAAACTTACAGCACAGGGCTGGGGATTTAGCTCAGTGATTAGAGTGCTTGCCTTGCAAGCACAAGGGCCTGAGTTCGATCCCCGGCACCACAAAAAGAAAAAACTTACAGCACAGATAAATGAGGCAAGTTCAATTAAAAAGAAAGCAGGAAATACAATACTGATATCAAATAAAGTAGAATTTATGAAGTGAAAGCATTAATTTGAATAAAAAGATCCAGTACGGTTACAATTTGCAATGAAAATAGGCACGAACTCTATGTATCAAATAAGACAAAATGGTAAGAAACACAAAATATGAACAGAAAATTATAGTGGAAGACTTTAACAATTTATCAGGTCCTTTAAAACTTTAAAAAAAGCAAAATTTTTAAAAGGATGTTGGGAATTTATATCAGTGATTCTCAACCAGTGAGAGCTCTACAACATTCCTGAGACTGTTTAGAAAGAGAGTGTCCAGAGGGGGGAATATTTAAGTTGCCACAATGTCTCATTACCATGGTACCTGCTTAGCATCCAAGAATATTTCTAGCACTAAAAAAATGCAAGAGTCAGGGACACACACACACGTACGCACTTTTAGAGCATATTAGTAGCCATAATGTACAGTAGTCATTCATAAAAATGTATCATTTATGGATCAGTAGTCTTGTAGATACAGCATCCTGTCATGTGATTCTGAGAATAAGGAAAAAATTTCTAAAGGGTATGAAAGCCTAAACGGTTGTGAACAAAATCCTTGTCAGGCCCTGACATTGGTTTGCTGAAGTGGTACCTACATAACTTTTCTTCATTCTAAGAAAGACAACTAGCTAGAAACTTACCATGAGGTAAGTTAATCTGCTATTCCAGGACAGCAAATTAACAAGCGATGAACAATTGAACTGTTTCTCATTTAAACAAAACATGATAACCATCATTTAACACCATGAAGAGATAAATTGCAATAGCTTTATGATAATTTTTTATTAGAATGTGTTTATTTGCTTTCAGACCATTTATCTACTGATTGTAATCATATTTAAAATTTATCTGGGCAACGTGGCACATGCCTATAATCTCAGCACTTGGGAGGCTGAAGCAGAAGGACTGCCACAAGTTCAAGGACAGCCTAGGCTATATGCTGAGTTCAAGGCCAGTGTGAACTACATCATGAGACCCTGTTTCAAAATACCAAAATAAATACATTTTAAAGCAGGCCATTTGTTTCTTTTAGAACCTTTGGCTGTAGGACATTTTTAAAATTAAAATTTATATGACTGCTTTTTAAAATTTATAAATTTACCTATACACATATGTTGTGCTTGTTGCAGAAGGGTACAATAAGTGGAACAAAAGAACTTTCAAGAATAAAGGCATACTGCTATTATGAAGTATCCTAGGAAAAATGGAATGAAACTGAATTTCGAAGAGACCAAGAAGAGTTGGGTGGGATAGTGTATATGTGAGGGTATTTATCAAAATTGTTTTAGGAAGTATATAAGCAAAGAGTTTGAAGGCCATTGTATAAGATGCAAAGAAAACCTCAATGAATCAGTCAAAACCTAACATTTCCAAGCCACATATTCTGATTTCAGGTAAAATTATAAATTTCTAAATAAAAAATTCAAAATGCCCAGAAAATAAAATATGCAGTCAAAAAATGTACGCCAAATAATGTTTTAAAAAACACCCACACATGGAATGTGGACGAGGCTGTATTCGGCAATATATTAACAGGAACAATTATGTCCAAAAAAAGAAAAAAAAAAAAAAGACCAATGAAAATCAGAGCAAAGATCACGAACTTGGACAGATAAAATAGTAAATTGAGGAGGTAAGGCTTGAAAAAAATGTAACACACCCTTTTGCTATAATAACAAAAAGTATAAACATAAATATGCAAACTTTAAGATGAGAAAAAGACAATTATAGTTACATTTAAGAGGAAATAATGTAAAAATTTCAAGGTACTAGAAAGAATGGAGAACTAGCCTCTACTCTATAATTTACTCCCAAGGTTAAAAAAAAAAAAATCCCTTGAAATCCAAAAGTCCACTCAAGAAATTTCCCCATGGGTATCTGTAGTAATTAATATGAACTAGTCGTCTAACTTTCATGGAGAGTTTAATGGGAAATAGGAATAGATATGGAGAGTTCAGAGAAATATAGTCCACCAAAATGAATTATCTTAATTATCTCTGGTTACAATAATGATTTAATGAGATTTTAAAATAAAATTCAATTATTAAGAAAGCAGGTGAATAAGACATATGATGCATTATAAGGCATTATACTTAAATGATCAATCCATTTGTTTACTATAAAACTACATAATTTCATAACAGCACTTATTTTATAAATATACCTATTTTTAAAGTAATATATTTAAGTATATACTTATATACATAATTATTTTATATGATAGAAAATCATACCCATGTAATACACAGCAGCATATTTCCTCTCTTAACAGTGAAAGGACTAAATTTTACATTACTTCAGCTAATCTGAATGTTCTTGGCATTGTCCCTATTACGGTAAAGCTTTTATTACACTGATGAAAATTAAGCATGTCCTAGATTATCTTTATTTTCCTCCCCCTGGCTGTCCAGTCTTTTTGGTCATTTCACTGCTCATTAAAATTTCCTCAGAAAATAGGCAGAGAAACAAATGCAAATAAAATTTAAAGCAAGTATGATTTTATTCATATTGACAGATACAGTAAATTGTTATTGTAAAATTTCTATATTAGAAAAACAATATCAATCTTCATTTAAATCATTTACAATACTGCCCCAAATCTAATCTACTTAAATCTTGTGACTGTTTTATTCAAATCTAACAGTTTCAGAGCTGTGCAACTGAATGTGTTGCAATTTACCCGAGGATCATGGACATTTTTGGTTGGTGGCTAGTTTTCTAATGAGTTGCAACCTTCCAAAAGTCTCAGAATTGGTCCATCTCCACTGAGAAGAGGTTTGAAAGCCTCCTCTATAATAATAGACACAGAACAAATCTCTAATGGCAGCTCTTAGCCAGGTACTGCAGAAACTCAAAAGCATGGCAGTTCTGATGTGTTTTATTTTCACTTCTGGCAAAAATTAACCAAGAAACTTTTATGGTTCTTAGGCCCCTTTTCTCTCCTCTTAGTAGTCATTAAGGATGTTTTTCTCCTTCCTTTCCCCATTCTGAAATAATTATTTGCCTACATTCTATTTTATGGTCTAGTATAACAAGGGTTGAGGTTGAAGTTCAGATGTTTAACCGAAGGAGCTGTGTTCCTGGCATTCAAACGACAAGAATTATGAGACTATTCTTATGATATATCATACTGTGAGTTAAATAGGATTGTGTGGATTACCCTCAGAAAGTGAAATATTTTAAGGCAATACTTTACGTGCTGAATAAATTTTTAAAATATAGATTTACATAAATTAGGTGCTGCCCAATAAATAGGCATATTAGTTTAGTGGTCGTTGTAAATATGTTTTGATCAAATTTACAAAGTAGTTACATATTATTCTTACTAGTTAATAAATGACTCACGAAAAGCAGTACAGTCAGATAAGTGATTTCAAGGGCCAATATGAAACCGGTTCCTACTGTATGTAAAAATCTTCCATACTTTTAAATGATGATCTTTCCCAAAGGACAAATTAGCATTTATAGTCACTCAAGATTCTTTTCAACTCTATGATTCTATTACTAATTTCTCAAAATGATCTTGCCACAGTTGAATATTGCATAATTTTAAAATTTCAAATTTGTAGGAATTCTTCCAAATGTCCTGAGATAGCTCAGACAACAAAAGAAAAATTATTAAAGTCATTTCTTTATGTTTGTTATAAAACAAAATTTTACATCTATATTGCTCAGACTTAAAAGCTAGCTATTTTATTTTCTCTGAGGCAGCTGCCATTATCTTAGCAAAGTATTAGTATAATGGAGAGAATACTGGGTAAGAATTCTAAAAGGTAGTTTTTGGTTCTTTTTCTTCTTATGCCTACCTACGTCCATAGTCAAATCTTTTAAGATTTCTGAGTCTAGACGTCCTCATGATTTCTAACAAGTTATTTAATTCTTTTTAACGTTGACATATAAAATATGAATTAAGTGAATTGAAGATATACAAAATCTGTTTGTTTCTTTTTGTTGCTAGTAGTCCAGATTGGCCTGAACTTTCTATGTCACCCAAGTTGGTCTGGAACCTGTGATCCTCCTGCCTCAGCCTTCCAAGTGCTGGGATTACAGGTGTGTGCCACTATGCACACACCTGTAATATTCAAGAATACAAGTAACTTATTGCGAATAGTACTTTCATTGGAGATTTAGAGAAATAAACATGAACTTTAAAAATTACATAAAAGATACTTTACAATCATTTTAATATCATTGATTTACTGATATTTATTGATCCAGGGTCTCACTATGTTGCCTACGCTGGTCTTGAATCTCCTATCTCCCTTTCTTCAGTAGCCGGGACTATGAGTGTTTGTCAGTGCAACCAGTTTACTCTATTTTAAATCACATATTTTATTTGTTTAATAGATTTTTATTAAAACTTATCCAAATTACACAAACTTACAGGCCATTACACAAGCTTACAGACCATAATGTATTATGCCTTTTGCATATAACAGCAAGCAATGTAAACAGCCACACAGATTAAGCATTAAGTCACAACTACATAACATTACTGTAGTACCTAGTGTAGGTGTTACTGTTTTAAATTTGGGTTATCAGGTTCTTGTTTTTAGGATATCGTTATTCCTCTGGATTCCCATTTTCCTCCCCCCTTGCCCTCTTTTTGTTTCCTTCGACCCTTTGTCTATTTATAAATCACTTAGTTTAGACATACATATTCAGATTAGTTTTTTATATCAGATATTTGGGCAATATTTCAAAATACAGATAAGTTATTACACTGGAAACAAAAAACATATGTTAACAGCCTAATTATTACACATGGATAATTTTTCATTTTAAATTTTATTTATTTATTTTTTATTTTATTTAAAGGCTCTTAGGAAATAAAGAATTTATGGGTGCAAACCTAACAAAGTACTGAAAAAGGCAGATCCTACAATTAATATAATGTGGAGTGAGGTTCTTTACTCCTAAGCTAATCAACATACCTGAAAAAAACAGATCATAAAGAAGGAATGTTTTCCTTTCATCTTCACAGAGGTATTCACATAGCAGTACAGAATACAATTATGGCCAATGACAACAGAGTAGACACCTGAAAACTCAGATGTTATTCGTCAAGTTTAAATAAAGGTACAGTGGAAGAATTTCCTCCCTGAAAAACTCGAGATCTTCTATTCCAAGGCACTGCCTTTCAAGGTCTTTCGAGGCATCTGCTAGGATTTTGTTATTCGGCCCAAGTAGGGAGTTGACAGCAGAGCACAGATCTGAACTCCTGTCTCCTGGCATCCAGAACAACACATGTACCTTGTCCTTAAAGCCACAGCCAAATGTAAAGCAAAAATCTGACCACTGTCAAGTACATTTGGGCATCCTAATTCTATAGAAAAACAAACTAATACACTGGTTTTCTATTATTACACGAAGTATGAGGAACTACGAATCAAATGCATTGTGTTTTTACCTCCGTTTAGAACACTTTTAAGATGAAAAAGGGTTTCATATACTTAATAACTATTAATATTATTACAAGTTTTATAGGTACGAAAGTCATTCCTTCTTTTTTCTGTGCAACCTCATTAATTCTGGAGATAAGTGGATATTTTCTAATATTTGAGTAAGACATCTCAATAGATTATCTGCATTTGCAAACATTATGAGATACCTGCTTGGTAGAAATTCTTGATTCAAAACCCCTCCCTATTCTGCATCTCCACCCTCCACCCAAAAAGGACAGATTACTCTAACACTCTAATTACAAGACTGAAACTACAGGGTGTACATTCACAGAAAATGGCTTAAACTATAGTCCATATTATTATAATCCTTGTATGGACTCTTCTACCAGCAGGGTTAACCCAAAGCTGGATTATAAACCAGCTACAATATTTGCCTGAGGCTTCTGTCTCCTCAGTAGCTTCCTTAGTCTACTAACCTGTGAGGCCTTCTTTATATCTAATTAACCAATAGCTGGTCACAGGCAGAGATCTCATCCATCATTCCTTGGAAATATAACACTTTAGACTTCAGTGTATCATTTATTGTCTGGAAAGATGATGATGAAATTCTTGGAATTTCTGACCTAGATAACATTCAATGCCATACAGAAATAACACGTGTGTTTATTAAAATATGGTTATTTTTAAAGGTATTTTCTGAGATGTATGGACATTTCAATTTTACTACTTAAAATCAAAAGTTAAGGAAAATTTTTAAGTTAAATTACAAATAAGCTTTGTTGATAATTATAAAGTTCATTTATCATATTATTTCTTTTTTCACTAAAAAGAGTTTGTAAGTTTAAAACTCATAGGGAAATTAACAGGCAACAAATTACGCAAGGCCCTGAGTTTGATCCCTAACACCAAAAAAGACAAAAAACAAAAATAAAAAAAAAGATGACTGTATTTTTCAGATACTCAGTTTATAGTTAGGTTTCACTACCTTCTCTGAATGCTACACCTATAGTATAGCAGCTTCAGTAATTTTTCTTTATAGTTTTTCAAATTCTGAAATATAAAAGAAGCATAAAACTAAATTTTAATTTCCCATACAATGAATAGCCACTATTCAAAATTCTATGGCTCTCTTACTAGAATGTTCCATAATGGGAGACTTTTGAGAGAAAAGAAACATAAGTCAGTTTAGACAGATTAAATATCTTAGAAAGAATGAGTATATAGGCATATAGGGTAAATTCTAATACACCTAAATCTGCAAAAGAATGAGAAACCAGAAAAATGAGGATAGATAGCAAAGAAAACCATTTTTCTCCTTCTGTACTACTATCACTTCCATTTCCTATATAGTGGAAAAATTATCCCCCCCAAATTTGTGCCTACTTATTACCTCAGAATGTGGCCTTTTTTGGAATTAAGGTCTTTGTAGATGTAATTAGTTAAGAAGAGGCTGGTCACATTGGATTAGGTGGGCCCTAATGACTAGTGTACTAGTCAAAAGAAGAAAGAATTTCAAGACACTGAGGGAAGACTATATAAAGATGGAGATAAGGACTAACGTGATGTAGGTATAAACAAGAGAAGGTTAAGCCACAAATACTGAAGAGGCAAAGGAAGGAGTCTTCTGTAGGCTCTTTAGCAGAAGGATGACCCTGCCCAACACTAATTTCAAACGTCTAGATTCCAAAATTACAAGACAACAAATTTCTGTTGTTTTAAGCAACTAGGTTGTGGCGATTTGCTACAGCAGACCGAGGAAACTAATACATCTTCAAATGACTTTAAAAAAAAAAAAAAAAAGACAGCATGGCTGGGAGAGGTGGTGTACTTCCAAGCGCTGTAGTGGCTGAGGCAGGAGGATCACAAGTTTGAGGCCACCTAAGTCTATACAGCAAGTTCACGGTGAACCTGGACTACAAAGTGTGATCTAGATAGCTCAAAAAGCCAAATATAAACAAAACTCGAAAACATTTCTTTTTTACTACTTAATATTTGTTAAATATTATGAGAATAATAATAAGAACTATTGCTTTACTTTCTTACTACACTGAATCTTAATAGTGAATTTCTTATATCTTACATTAATAAAACCCTGACATCAAACACATCATAGGTATGCAATAAATATTAAACTGAACTGAGTAACAGTATACAGTATTGTCATAAATAGCTAGGAAGTATGATTTCTAATTCCCTAAGACTTTGGAAAAATATTTATTTATTTGCCCCTGTATTAACTCCAGCTGTTGTAACAAAATTCTGCAAACTAGGTAGGTTATAAACAGCAGAAATTTACTTCTCATAGTTGTAGCACTGGGGGAAATGTGAGATCAAAGTACCAAAAGATTTTGGTCTAGTGAGAGCCTCTGAGAAGGTTCTCTTCCCACTGAGTCCTCACACAGCAGAAGCATGAGGCAGTACCCTCCCTCATAAGGGCACTAATCCTAGTCACCAGGGCTCCACCTGCACAATTTAATCACTTCCGACGGCCCCCCTTCCAAAGAGTCTCAGAGTGCGGGTTAGGATTCAACACATGAAGTTTATGGGGAAAACAATACTCAGTCCACAAGAGACTTCCTCCAAATCTTAGTGTTCTACCATAGTAATTTGTATAAAATCACTGTAAACATCTATTTTACTATGCTCATTCCTTCCTGAAGAAAAACGTAATTACTAAAAAGTTAACCTTAATATGTTTAAAGAATTTCACTCAACTCATCTGAAAGTTAGTAATCAATATACCCTTCTCCTGTTCCACTCCCAAAAAAACCTCAATGACATCATTGAAAAGGCACAACACACTGATAAACTTGTACAAAATGTGAAGTTCTTTATGCGGTCACTTGTGTCTACAAAAGCTCCAGGATGTGGTCACGTGTGTCTGTCTTTTTTATGACCCTGTGCCGGGAAGTTCTTTGTTCCAGGAAAAGCCTCCACCTCACAGCACCCCCCAAGGCTCCAGGAAGAAGCCCACCAGGCAGTTATACAAGCCCGCCGAAAGAAGCCCGCCAGGAAGGGCTGCTCAAGTTTGAATAAACGCGGGGACCAATCATGTTCCGCCACACTTTCCTTTCCCGGCGCGCGCCCTCCCCTTCCCGCGCCTGTTCCCTACCCCATAAAAACCCCACACTCCTATAGTTCGGGGCCATTACCTCTGCCTCCTAGGTGTGAGGGGTACGTATTGGCCCAGAGCTCTGTTTGAACAATAGCTTGTTGTTTTTGCATCGAACCTGGTCTCTTGTCGTTCTTGGGCGCCGCTCACCCTTGTGCCGGGTAAGTTGGGGAGGTTTTAGCCTCAACATCATCACACACATTCTGTCTCTAAAATATGCCAAAAGATCTTCAATGACTAAAACCCAGTTAACTCAGGGAGTAAGGATCAAAAGAATAAACAGACTTAGGCAAGGAATACTAATTATTTAGGAGGTGAGGAAAGTCATACTTAAAAAGGTTTTAATTCAATAAACAAAAAATAAAAGTATATTAATTTATAGTACAGTACTATGGTTTGCTTGCACAATCTGTCCCAAAACATATTTCACTCTATCATCTCTTTCTTTGACAAAAAGCCTAACAGTTTTTATTCCATAATTTTATAAAATGGAAAGGTACTAAATTGGTACTTCGTAAAACTACATATTACTTGTACTGCGGTACTTAACATAAACTGGTTCATACTTAAGTACTTTTAATCAATTCTGAGATTAAATAACTTGTACATTTAAAAATTTTAATCTGGAGAATTATAATAATATCAAGACTTCTTTGACTGAAATAAATATTTCATGTCTTAGAGAAACTTATTATTTCATGAATACAGTATTTCTGTATTTTCTCCTTTAAGCTCTAAATTTAAAGGGTAAAGGTTCACTAACAATTATACATGTTTATAAAAGTGTAGCCATTTCGTGGTCTCCCGTTAAGTGATATTTTATTAATCTTAAGAGCCTCTCTTAGATATAATGAGTACCATTTTTAAGTAGAGAAACTGTAGCAAAATAGTTATACGTATAAGACTTCTAAATGGATTAAAGTATTCCACCAGCTGCACTATTCAACTAAAATAATACATTTGCAGTAGATACAATAATGTTCTTACTGAGCAAAATTGAGACAATGATGTAGGGAATCACTTCATAGTTTTTTCAGTGGTCTCACACAGTACTAATTCTCTTTGTGCAGCATCTTATTTCAAGGCGGTCTCAGAATCAAACAGACTAACACTTCAATTTTTTTCATTTTCCTTTCAAAGTGCACAATGATAACTTACCAGTTAAATGCACGAGAATACGACTTTGAATAGAAAGCTAGTGTAGAGAGCAAGAGCTAGAAGAATCTTATTTTTATTTGTTCACTTCTCTATTTGTTTCAACTACTACAAAAACAGCAAATACATTTGAAGTAGTTCTTTGATAATCTGACAAAAGTAATTCCAATAGTATGTCTGTAACTTCTTAAGAACTTGAACTAAAAGACAACTTGGAGGTTGGGCAATCAGTCAACAACCTTCTCAGACAAAGGTGTTCTGGGTACAGCTGCTCTGAGAGTTGCTCTGAGGGAGAAGGACTGCTGAAAAGTAAAACAAGCAACCAACAAACTGACAAAGAGAGACCCAGGCTTTGATCTTGAATGTGCCATTCACAAAATGTGATAGGATAATTGCACCCATTATATATGTAAGTGAATGCAACCTATTAAAAGTTTACAGGAGGGTGTAATGAATACTAGGATATGACATCATTTAGAATCACTTCCAAGAATAGATAAGAATTTATTGATTAGGAATAAAGAAAAACTAACGAGGGAAACAAGTTGCATGAAAGTTTAGAATGAAATAGAACACCAAACTGGGAGTCAGCTCCAATTTTTAGCCCTGGATCTATGACTATTTTGGTTGTGTAACTCTCTAAAACATCACTTGTGCTTTTTGGGTGTATTCATTCATACCACTCACCAAGTATTCCCTGCCAACCATCTGCCAGACGATGTTCTAGGCTCCGAGGATACCACAGTGAATAGAAGGCCTGGCTTTATGAAGCTTACACTAATGAAATTTAAAATTTGAGAAATTTAAGAGAAAATCGTGAATTGAAAATAACAATAAGAAAAGTCCATGGTAATAACTGTAAGAAAAGTAAATAGCTGTTAATATCAGACACCCTACTTTATTTAAAAGAAATATTAGAGACAGTTAATTACCATTATTATTCTTCCTATCTCTCTCTTCCCTTTCTCTTCTTTCCTTTCACAGGTAACCAATAACATCCAGTTGCTATACATCCTTTTCTATGCACATAACTCTAGCAATTTTGTTCTTGAAAGAAGCGGGCTTATTTTTGTGGTTGATGTACATACATCTTAGTAATCGGAATCAAGCTCTGGTACATTGACGTTTCACAAACTTTACTACTGTGGTTCAAAAAACGCTATGAATTTTGTTTAAAATAAGCAATTATACAGTTAAAAAAGATTATAAAGTTTTAATTTCGGAATTTCTAAATTTAATTGTTCAGCCCATTAAAGATACAAGGATAAATTACAAAGGGGTAGGTGTAACAGCAGAATGCTCCTAAAGTCTAATACAAAATAATTTTATTACTGGTGAACTCAGGAAATAGAGAAATAATTGAACATATTGGGTCCAATTTACTTTTATTCAATTTTAAGGTGCTGTATCTGAGTGACACAGTGATGACCTGTCATTTAATCAGAATTTATAACTAGTTATCTCTGTTTCAGAGTGTTTTCATTTTCACACTACAGAGATTAATAAAATCTTCAGTGGTTTTTTGATGTAGTAACTTGTAAGTTTAAAGTACTGTATACTATAGGCAGACAGAAATACATATCGTGTTATTTTGGAGATACTCCTAGAAACAGAGCCTGGGGAAGAATTTTTCAAAAGATACACAAGGAGGTTTTTTTAAACTGAAATGGTACTAGCAATTTTCTACCTCAATAAATACCCTTTAAATCTTGAATATTTAAATCTACTCATGTTCTGCTTTGACTGAGGTACTATTTTAAGTTTATAATTCTAAAGTGCAGCTCTTGAAAAACTAGAATATCTATCAACACTAATGCCTAATATTAATGAATAAGGATCTTAATAAACTAGAAGTTTATAGTGATATTTACACATAAAAGCAAACATAAGAGCAAATAATTTTTTTCAATTATGAAAGACCTTATACCTTGAATGCCATTTCCTAAATGGCAATATAAAAGTGAAGAGTGTTTGAAATGCAATATGCATGAAACTTAAATATACCTTAAAGAAATGAAACATGTACATTCACAAACCTTACTATTGTAGTTTAAAAAAGGCTATGAATCTTGTTTAAAATAAGCAACTATACAGTTAAAAGACACTATAAAGTTTTAATTTCTAAATTTCTAAATTTAATTGTTCAGCCCATTAAGGATACAATTCTGGTTCAGTCCCTAACCGTAACATGTGACGAGGGTCATAATGTCACTGAACTCTTAAAAATACTAAAATTCATCCAGATCGAGTATTAGTGCCTTCGAAGTTTGGCCAGCCCAGGAGGTACAGTCTTTTTTAATGACACAGTCATTTCTCTTTATAATACTGAGATTTCTCTTTTGAAAAGGCCTCACGGGCTTTTAACATTATTTTTTTTCTGAATATAATTAACTGTGGTAAATACTCTCTCTTGCGAATTGATTTAATTTTCAAAATAGCCAAATGTCGGTTAGTCAAGCCTATGAGGAATGTAAGTAATGAGGCATGCCTATACAATGACAACTCTTTTTATTTGTGTCTTCCAAACAAACTCAATTTTAAAAGAGTAGTTTCAAAAACATTTTGGTTAATGGTACTATAATGAACATGGAAATAATAATGATCTTTTCATAATTAGGACAACCTCATTCGTTTTCAGAATCTCTACTATAACCAAAGACCATGTGTAGTAAGCATAGATAGTCCACACACATTAACCATTTTTCAGAAACCTTTTTTCTCTGCCAAGGAATGTTAAATCAGCAACAAAGCCAACGAGAGACTTATCTTCTCTAACCAATGACACCTTTACAAAAAGTACAAAATATGCACAGAAAAAGCAAGATTCTGCACATGTACAGAAAAATAAGCTAACCTCACTGCAAAATATGCAAAATTATATATTTTACTTGTTCATGGTATGTTTACCATTTTATGTTATTCCCCAAGAGTTCTAAATGAATTAAAGAAAATATAGAATTTCTACAAGAAACTATTGTTTGAAGTCATTGATCTGGCTTACTTCTCTTCTTCTATAGGTAAATCTAGAAAAGTCAAGTACCTTTTCCAAGGTCACAACACCAGATAATAGTCTGGCAGTTTACTCGACTTCCTAAACCACTGGTGGCCAACCTAAGCATGGATGCTGCAGAGGGGTGTTTGTGTCACTGAAAGCTCTAAAAGGTTTGACATTACTGTCCTATACAAAAGATCTTAGCACAGCAACACTATAAAAAGACAATGCCACCAACAGATTAGCTCTAGGCATAAAGAAGTAAAGACCAACATAATTTATCACTCTGCCAGGTTCAACACATACCATTTTGATGTGTTAATAGCCTTTAATAGTAAAAACATTAGCCATCAGTTACATAAACAAGCCATTACATAGGGAACAGGGGTGTCAATAAAAACAAATTTTACTAATTTTCTAATCAATAATGCTAAACATTGCTGGATATTAATTAGGCAACAGGCATTAGCCATATCATAGTTGATCATTTATGATAATGTCTCACTCAAAAAAAACCTAAAGATTAAAAACCAAAACAATATGAAATACATGTTCCCTCAAAAAAATGCTCCTTTATAAATTCAATGATTTGCCTTGAGCAAATATGGAATTCTTTGTAACATTCAATGGTTACAATGTTTATGAAAGGCATGTACTATTTCTAGTCTCCAACAGTAAAGAGAATTTACATATAGGGCAAAGTTAAAGCTAAAGTCAAAACAAATCCTAATTTGATGATTACAACTGATGTAGAATTCAATAACGAAAGGATATAAATTTGAGAACAGTACAAACCTGAATTCCTAGTCTCATTTTGTAATTTAGTGGCTGAATTTTTATGCAAATGATTTAATCTCTTTAGGCCACAATATTCTCACATATAAAAAAAGGAGTAAGGATATTTCATTCATAAAGAGCCTACTATTCATAGTAGGTATTTGAAGGGCCCTGGGGCCCCATTACTTCTTAAAGTAACGTGGGATGTTCCAGTCATTCCCTTAGGGGAAAGGAGCAACTTTAGGAAGAAACACTAGACTGAAACACTGGCTTGCCCTCTAACTAGCAATTTACCTTTATGTGCCTCAATTTCCCTACCTTTGAAATGAAGATTAAGTATTTAACTCCAGGAGTTGTTTTGAAATTGAAATAATATCTACACAAAGGCTTTAGCACAGATAAAACCTTTTTGCTAACTACTGAATACATGTTAGCTATTATTAGTCCTTGGTTTCTTATAAAATATACTGTCTGAACTAAGTGATTTTGAAGATTCTCTGGAGTACTAAAAGTTTCTAATTTTATCCATTTTTGTAAGAGAAGCTAGTAACACTACTTAAATTTTTAAATTTTGTGGGTTGTTTTTAAGGTTATTGAAGATGGATCAAGAAAGTAGAAATATGGACTCTTTTCCTATTCCTTCAGCACTCCTTTTGGTAGCAAAAGTGTTTTCTGTCCTTCTAGCACTTTCCACCTATTAATTTTCTCTTAACAAAAACATGCAAGTATGCTAATGCTTGCTCCAAACACCATGCTAAAGAATGTATCTTCCACATTTTAGTCATCCGATGAGTTTCATTAGTTATAATGTTTACAAGTTAAAATACAATAGTCTACAAGTGGAAAAGGTGACTCATGCTTGCGTCCCAACTATTCCGGAGGCTAAGATCGCCTGAGCCCAGGAGTTCAGGGCCAGACTGGGAAGCACAGTGGAACCTTGTCTTGAAAACAAATTAAAAACCCCAAAGACCTGGGGGTGAAGCTTCACGGTAAACACCTGTTTGGCATACAAGAAACCCTGGGTTCAACAGAGACACTCATACACACACACGTGTCTATGTATAGACATATATACATATATATCCACATATACACACATAC
The DNA here is from genome assembly GCA_004026905.1 of Hystrix cristata. Lineage (NCBI taxonomy): Eukaryota > Metazoa > Chordata > Mammalia > Rodentia > Hystricidae > Hystrix > Hystrix cristata. Next base: position 76,455 of record PVJO010002140.1, on the reverse strand, counting down.
AAGAATCACAAATACTTTTATCAATGTGTTTAGGTTTCAAGTTAACTGTGCATGCAATTTTAGCATACTTTTTCTTATTCAAATGTATTGTTAAGAACTTCTTTTAAAACTTCTTAATTATGGAAATTCATAGTTTGCTTCACCTTAACACCTGATTCAAACTCAACTACCTACTCAAAAATCTAACCTGAACAAAAACTCAAAGAAATGAAAACAATAAACCAAAAAGCCTTCTAAGAAGCCATAAGTAATAAAATAAGATTAGCTTTGAGATGGGACCTTAATTCAGAACTTTTCTATTCTTATTTTATGCATAAACTATAAAAACAAAAATCTTGGTTGTTTAATGAAAGTAGAGAGCATGAAAGTAAGGGAAGAAAATGAAAATCTATCTTAAAAATTATACCAGTACTTGCACTGCACATGTAATTAGAAATGCCTAACAAGGAGTGTGATATTTAGGAGAACAGGTTTAGAATCACATCTGATTACATTCAGATCAGTTTTACCACTTAATACTTGTGTAACCTTGAATTTGCTTAATCTATGTAAGTGACATTTGCCAGCCATCAATAAAATGGGAAAATCCTTCCTTAAGGGATGTTCTGAGGAGACAAAACTATATATATGTATAAACTATATGTATGTAACTATATATAAAACTGCATAGTTACATATATGAAGTTATATATATAGTTATATATAGTCATATAGAGTTATATATATGAACTATATAGTTATATATATGAAGGGCTATATAACATATGTTTATTATAACTATATAACATATAGTTCATAACTATATAACATATATATAGTTATATATATGAAGGGCTAAAACATGAGATAATAGCAACAGTAGGGATTGCCAATATGGAGTCATTCAGATTGGGAACTTGCAGCCCTCGGACAACTCCCAAGTAAGCTATTATATTTTAACAGAGAACAATAAAATAACTGATGCTCATGATGATGACCATCAGTCACAAAGAAATTCGACTGTATTTCATATATTCATCCAACAAGCATTCAACAAACATTTACTGACTACTATTCTCTTAGTATTATGTGTAGTTCTGGTACGTAAAGATGAATAAGACACAGTTGTGACCTGAAAGAACTTGTCCCCTAGTAAGGGAGAGAAACGTAAACAAATGATTATACAATAATGTGTTAAGTGCTGTTAACAGAAATATGTATCAGGTGCTAAGGAAGAGTAAGTGAACCAGCTTTGCCCCAGGCAGTCAGGAAGGGCTTCAGAGAAGAAATGCCATGCAAGTATGCTCTTGAAAGATTTGTGAGATGGTAAGTACAAGCGTTTGTAGCAGAAGTGAACTGAAAATGTTGAAGCATGGGTGGAAAGGTATGACTGGAAAAGAGCAACAGAGGTTGAGGTAGGATCATGAAGCATTTCATAAAATACGAATCAGAATGACAACTGTAATGACAGTGTGGAGGCTGGTTTAAACAGATAGACAGAAGGCAAGGCAACCAAGGTGGAAAACTAATGAACACAGTCTAAGTCGGCGATAAAGAGAAACTGATTTAAGGCCCTGGTGGTGGTACCAGAGTGGGAGATGGGAGAGTTTTTAAGTAATTTTAAACATAGTACAATCCAATGTGTTTATTTTTTAAATAAAAGGAGTAAAGAGTAACATTTACTCTTAAAGGAGTAAATCTTTTGAGATTAAAAAAAAAAAGTGACTCTCCTGAGGAGCTATTTTTGGTGATGTTGAGTTCCGAAGATTTTAGCTTTACATAATTCATAGGATGATGATAGGGAGCTACCTCTGATACAAATTGAAATAACATTTTAGGTATTTTGATAATGGGCCAAGTTTCTCTTTCTCTTAAGATTTGTATTTGGCTCTGATTAATTATAACAAAAAAGAATTTAGCAAAAAGTAAAGCCTAAGGTAAACTCCTCATCGGTAATGTTTGACAGCTTTGCCTGCCTAGAAAAACAACTCTTGTATGCAGGACTTTAGTGCTTTAACTAGAGTTTCCAAAAGGGTTGGTTTTGTAGTATATTTAACACCCTTTCCTTTTATTGAACAATATTCGTTCAAATATTTAGGCAAGAATTCCATTGTATTAGCGTTGATAATAAAACATATCACAAGGAAAAAGGTGGCCGTAAAGTTGAAAAATATAAACTATGAATCTTAAGTTTTTGTTATAACTTCTTGAGGGAAGTGAAGACTAGAGAATAGCAGCAACAGAACTACTAAAACTTGAATAACTTTCAAGTAAACATACTTAGGCACTTGTTAAAACAAACATTCCCACTGCTAAAATTGAAGTTGGCATGTCTTTCCTCTTAATAGCTTAAAAACAATTTGAAAAGTAGCAGAATAACAGGTTCTTTACAAGGAGACCAATCATCATCATTAAAAGACCTTTAAAAGGGGAATATAGAATGGTCAGCCAACTTGATCACCTTAATTTTTAATGAAGGGATATTTCAATATATACATGTATAAAATGAGATAAACTTATGAAGGAAAAATCTATCATGAAAAAGAAACGAATCTTAATTTTCACCCTCACTGTGATGATCCATGAGAAAATAATATGTGAAAACTAAAATAAGAAAATATGATAAAGTAATATGTAAAAATCTGTCAGTGATGAAACAAGTAAGGGTGGCTGTCATAAAAAGGCCAAATGGCTTTTTCCACCTCCATCAAGGTCACTTTACTGATGGACTCAATAAGATGATAATGCATTTAACCACTTTCCTTCGACCTCACAAATCCAAATGGCCTTGTTTAACTACCCTGGCCTTTCAGCATTTCCCTGAACAAAGATAATTAAGGAGATGTACTGCCCCCTACTATCACAGGAATTGAAAGACAAATAAACTTTTAAGTGCACAGCCAGGTGTCTACCGCTCTAATGTACAACTTTTAAGCAGGAGGTAAAAAGAAATAACGGTTAAATAATTACAAAAGGTCAACAACGTTAAGTTTGTTATATAAGGTAATTTTATTTTTTTGAAAAGAAAAGGCGTGAAAGGTGTTTCAGGGTACATTTTACAGACCTCTAGACAGCAGGTCCTCTTTTTCCTTGTGGGAAACAGTTTAAGGGAAAAGGGTGTCTTACACAAACTAACATAAAAAGAATTCATTAAAACTTCTACACATTATTGTAAATTTTTTTTAAAACTTAGGTTAATGTATAACTAGCAAAGACTGAAGTGTTTTCTATAAAAGTTTGAACTGTTGGTTCTTTATTATTCATTCTGATATGTTTTCTAATTCTACCACCTACCCGTAAAAACCAAGACATCTATCTCAAACACTATTTAAAATTAAACGAGGAGATAACACTGAGAAAAACTTTTCTTTTAAATACTACAGCATATGGTTTCCCAAACCTATTACTTAAATATGATTTGCTCTCAAATGTTTTTGTGTACTTTTTATTATTCTTCCTTTGTGAATTTATCATCATTAACATTTATGATGAAAATTGTTCCTGAGATGCCAAAGAGATAGCTGTTTTCAACCCTCATACAGTAAAAATTAAGAGTAGAATTTTAAAATATAAGCAAAGAGTTTGTAATTGAAGAGCTAGGTCTGTAAAAACTCAACATATAAACATCAGTTTTTAAACCATTGTTCTTAAATGTTGAAACAAATGCCATTTCAAACCAGCTAAGATACATGAAATATATAATCTCTACACATTCATAGTGTCTCAAGAGAAACTAACTTTGACATGGCATAAACTATGCATTTCAATACCTGAAGTGGGACCTTAATTCTGATCAAAAGGCTTTAGACATAAATGAACATATAACTTTTCGTTCTAGACAGAACTCCAATAAGCCATACAAATTTTATTTATTTTACATTATCTATTGCTAGAGAAACATGTAATGGCAAACAACCTGATAAATCTAAATAAAATGAATTTCTAACAAACAATCTCTTTTAAAAGAAAGATATATTAAACTCTATTTTGGCTTTAAAATATTCAGTGTTTCAGGATATAGGGAATCACTTCACATAAGATTATAGCCAAAGCAGCACTTACGATTGATAATGTAAAATCTATGTTTGTATGGCTTCACACTTGTTCAGATCAATGTGACATAGTAAAAATCTCGCTAATAATACTAATCTAAACCTTTGGGAATCATCTTGCTCCTCTTTCCTATTCCTCTAACAGCCTTTATTCTTCCATTCTGTCTGCTAGTAAATTCACAACTCATTTTTTTGACTGCTGTTGTATTAGCTAAGAAACAGGTCACTGTGCTATTTAACTTATTAAACACTCTAACCGTTGTGATTTAGGTTTTTAACCATAACTGTTTAGAAGTTCTCGTAAAACCCAGAATGGGACAGTTCGCTTGAAGGTTAAAAAAAATACTGCCCCAAATTTATTTACTGTCTTTCTCCAACATATCAGTCTACCTCCATGGTACTATTTTCACAACATCAAAACATCCATAAGGAAGAATATCATATTTCTCAAATGTTAGGTACAAAAGTACTCAAATATATGCTAAGATAAAATAATTACAGCCATACATTAAACTCTTGATGTATGTACACATATATACATACAAATCTACAAAGAACTCCATAGTGAAGTTGTTAATATGTCATGTTAGTGTAAAATTTAAACTTTTAAAATCAAGAAACATTAATATAAAAATAATTTAGATAACGTTTTTAACAAATACATCGACCTATTTTTAGCATTTGCAACTAGACTACCAGAAAAGGTAGTTTGTTAAAAACCTTTATTCACAATTATTTAAAGCCTGGGAAACAAAATAAATTATAAACATAAAGAACTGATGTTCCAAAGTCCAATCTCTTAATTGCTGATCAGAGCTGAAAATAGATCCTTTTTCTCCACTAATTGAATGAGTCTTGTTAAACCTTTTGAAATGCACTTTAGAAAATGCAAGAATACAGCTTAGAACAGGTTCTTTAATTTGGGTCATTTTCTGTTACTTGCAGTGGTGATGGGTGCTTAGCAACGCTGTTCTGGTGGCCCTTTTAAGGAAATGAATACCTGGAATACAGCATTTTAATCTATTTTATGGCATTAATTATCAAGATCACTGTATTTAGACAGTGCCTCCTTTGCCACTTGCCTGTATTATGAAAGACAGGAGTCCCATGATAAATTGAATGTATTATTTCAGATGACAGAAGATCCTGTACCCCTGCCTCACAAAATTTTTAAAAAGTAAAGACATAAAAACTAACAGTAACAGAAGCCACAAAAGGATTTCTTTAAATGTTTAGACAAAGATATTACACTGAAAATCACTGTTCAGACATCTGTAAATCTTTTTTTTTTTTTTCCTAAATCTTTGAGAACTAAACTGCACTATGCCACACACTAGGACACCAGTACCTAAGAAACATGACGCAACAGAGCCAAAATTTAGTAAGACTTTATTTGATAAAGACTTACTGAATATTTCAAATATTGACTTTTTAGAAAATTCAACATTTCCATGAAAAATAATGATGAGAATAAAATTTAAGTCATGATGAAGTTACTCATTTATTATAATGTGCTCAAATGATTATCACGGAAGCCCAAGAAACATGGTAAAATACACAGCTACCAAGTGGCTTCTAAGAAATCAAATTTCCATATTATATTCTGTTCACATTTTACTAATATTCAATATAACTGGTTAAGAAGCTAGTAATTAAAACATTCAGAATATTATTTTTCTCATCTCAACTGTCACTGTTGAAAGTACGACCCTTTTAACTTTTTCCTCATAATTCATTTTAGATTTCACGTCCTGAAGAAGGTGACACTCACATACATCTCCATTCTTCTCTATCTTCACAGCTAACAGGAGATCAAGTGACTCCCCCTTTGTCTAGAATGTATCCTAATTTCGGTCTTTAATAACCAATTTTTTAAAGCTTTGAACATTTAGCCTCCAAAGATAAGACAGGAATCCTCCAGGTTAACAATCTGCCATCATATATTTTACATTTCAGTCTATCAGTTAATGTTTACTAAGCATCTTTTAAAATTAAACATACTTTATACTAGATTTATCATCAAATTGTGCAAATCACGGGATAAAATAACATAACACCAAAATTTCTCAAGTTTTTTAACCTCTGAAAACAGACTTTGCTTGAGGTTTGGGTTACAGTTGCATTTTAATGCCTAGGAATCCGCTGGGGGTGAAAAAGCCAAATGTGGGGCGCAGACAGTATATGCTGCACTCAAATATTCTCCTACTGAGCGTGATAGTTAGCTGTATTTCGAAAATGCCTTCTGTGGATATTTTCAATCCCTTCTTAAGAGCTACTTTAACAATTAGCACACAGAGGTCTCTGGATGGCTCTCAGAAACATTTAAAACCAGAGAACAAAGGTTTGTTTTAAAAATGAAAACCTTGGCTTATACAACTCCAGACGTGAATCTGCTTTCAATTACTGAAACTATTTCCACTTTAGTGGAAGGGGCTCAAATCTTCAACTACACCATCTTAAGGCACTGACTTTGACTACATTAGATTTTCAGAAGACAAAATGATTTTGTGACAGAAGCGTATATGCATATATGTAATTTATATATATAATTTATAAGATATCAGAGAAAGAAGCTAGCAGAGAGGGGGAGGGAATCTGATTTCTCATTCTGAGAGCTGCCACAGATATTTAATTTTACTGAAATGCACACACAAATGATCAAATGGGGTTTTTTTCCTCCTAAACTTTAATAGATATTGCACAAGTTTTCCCCAACCATTCCCAACTCTTTTTTTCACAGGAGTAACCTGCATCGAAGCAGAACCACAAAGTTAAATTTCTCTTAGATACTCGGCTCCGTAAAACCCCTCAGGACAAAAAGCACACGCTAAGTATTTCGCAAGCAAAAACCTCTCCTTTAATTTAGCACGATTATTTTGCACCTTTTCTCCATTAGCAATTAATATGATGGATTTCAGGTGATGGAACCAAAGGGCTGATGAATTTAAACTCAATGCAGGTTTTAAACATTCCAGACATAAATTATCCAAAATCATTATTGCTAACATTTACTCCCAACGAATTTGATAAGATACGTATACCGCAAACTCACAGAATGCGGGGGTGGGGGGGGAGGCAGCTTTACCTCACGGGTTAGCACTGCGTACTACTCATTTTTTAGAAAAATCCGTCTAAATAAAAAATACCGAATGGAACAAAAGACTCCATTCTCCCCGCGGCTACCTGTACCGCTCCGGGTGACAAAGAGTAATCGAGAAAGTTCAGCTGCCACCTCCTAAACCTGAAATTTGGTCCCTCAGGGGTTAAAAAGCCACCTCATTTCAGATGCTAATGCCGTCTCGGCACCGATTCCAGCCCGCGCGCGGAGCCTCCTCCCATTCCGACACCACCCGGGAAAAAGCGGAGCCTCCCCCGGCCCCGCAGCGGAGCCGCGGTGGTGGCTGTCGCCGCGCGCCCGGGATAGCGAGCGGGAGCCGCCGGGAGCCGCCCGGAGCCGCCCGGCCGCCCCAGGCCGCGGCCCCGCCGCCGCCGCGCTCACCCACCTTGCCGCGGCGCGCCCTCGCTGTGGCCGTGCGGAGCCGAGCCCGGCGCTGCCAAGTTGCCTGGGTCTGGAGCGTATCATGTTACAGCGCCGGGCGCGGGGCTCGGGCTGCGAGCGGCAGCCAGACATGATAGGCTGAGGCGCTCTGTTTACACCCGGCCGCCGAGGGGGCGGCGGCGACGCTTAACCCCTTCGGGCCGGGCCGGGCCGCCAGCCCCGCGCCTCCCGCGCCGGCCGGGCGCTGCCCCCCACCCGCGGCACACACGCGCACACACGCGCGCACACCCGGGCCCGAGCATCCTCGCGGCCGTGCCCCGCACGAAGAGTGCGCGAAGTGCACCGCGAACTGGGCACGGGCGCGCCGGGCCGCACCCCGCCGCCACTCACACCGGCAGCGTCGGGCGACGGTGCAGTTCTCCGACGTGGCTCTCCAGGCGGCGGTGGCTTTCGCCAAACATCTCCGCGCGCGCTTCTTTGCAGGGCTCACAAAAGAATCTCCTTCCCAGCACATGAATGAATCCCGACCCCTGGTCCGCCACCATTCAGGCTTCACGCGGCGGCGGTGTTGACTGAAGCCCGACGAGGCGGAGGGCCGCGCTGCTCGCGTTGCGGCCCGGCTGAGTCCCCGGCTGGCGGGTCGCGGCGCCCGGAGAGCAGGCAGCCGGTACCCGGGCGCGGGAGGGTCCGCGGCAGGGCACCGCGGGGCGCGCGTGCGGGCTGCCGCTCGTGGACGCCGCGGGGCCGGGCGCAGCCCGCGCTCGCCCCTCTGGCCGCCCCTGCGCCCTCGTCCTCGCCAGTCGCCAGCCCCGGTCACGCGAAGGGCCGTCGGGCTCCCGCCCCGGGAGAAGGTCCCTGGGGCCGGATGTGTGTGTTCGGGTGGCCGGAGCAGCTGCAGAGGATGCGCCGGCACTGGGCAGCCCTGAGGTGCACTGGCTCATGTGGAGGGCTAACCAGCTTTACTTTTGAATAAAAGATGCCTCGATAGTGCGGCACTTACATTTTTATTTTTTAAAAAATGATTTCCTCCCCCTCCAGACGCGCTTTTATCATTATTTCTACATTGCCTCTAGTCCAAAGTCCTGCCTTCCTTTCTCTTTCTTCTAGAACATTCCGTCTACACCCTTCTGCCTCTTCCTCCGTTAGACTGAGACTTGAAAGTGTTCATGAATTTTTAGATTTACCGGCATTTTCTTCCACCTCCTCCAAACTCGAGTAATTTTTATAAATAAAACAAGAGCACTTTATCACAATAATATTATCAATCAATATATCAACACCAGCTCTCATTTCACATTTTAACTATCCTAATTTAAACTAAACCAAAAAAAAAAAAAAAAACCTTATAAGAAAGAGTGAGCGTTCTCCCTTCATCATTACAATGAGAATTTTTCTCTTCCCCCAGCCTCTTTTCTCCAGTAGACTAAATTCTTTCCACATTTCCCAGGATTCAACAAAACTAATTTCGTTCTTTTTTAGCATATGAACTTTACCTTGACTTTTGTCACTTTTTCTATCTAATGCTACAAGAATGTGAATATGGCTTCCCTGCCTTCCTGTGGAGAGGTTTGCTTCTCAATTTCCCGTCTTACATGTCTATCATCACACGTATAGCATACCTGATATTACTGTGTTTAAGCAAAGTCTCTACACCTTAGTTGGGTTTTTTTTTTTTTCCTTTTTCAGTAACTCTGGCTCTCTTAAAATCACAACTCATCGAACATACGTTACAACATGATTATCCTAACCATCCTGTGTATTCTTCTCTTAATGATTAATATATTCGCCCTTTGATGGGACATTATTAAGATAGCACAGAAATTAAACGCAGAGCAATTATTTAAATTTTACACATTCCTTTAACATTGGCAAAATTGTGAAGTTATTTCGGGGTTTTGAAATTATCTCTCTTTAGCAAAATTGGGTCAAATATAGAACAATAGACATTTTGTGGGCTCTGAAACAAATATCTTCCTAAGTAATAATACTTTAAAAAGTATCCTTTCACGTATAGTTGAAATGCCCGTGACTCTTCTAGTGGGGGAGGGAGCTGTCTGAAATAATTACAAATAAACATTATTTAGACTGAATAGCTTCCAAATGAAGAAACTGTTCAATTAGAATCTTAGCAGAACTGAGTAATAACATTACACAGTTAAAATTTGCTAGGACCAGGGAGTTTGTCTGGGCTTCAGAAATACACCCCTTGATTTTTGATGACTGCAAATTTGCAGATCTGGTCTAAAACATTAGAACACAGAAATGAACACTAATAGAAGAAATGAAGGATTCTAGGATCTTAGCTAAGTCACTGTTTGGGTCAAGGTGAATCTCGAGAAGACTGATACTTGCCATGTTTATTTCTCCATCTATTTCTACATAGATTAATACTATGTAAATTGGTCACCGATTGATAGCATTTATTAAAATTCCAATTTAAAATGCTAATTAAGCATTTCCCATTTATAAATATCACAACCAAGTTAAGCAAATTTTTATATTAGACTACACTGGAATACTCTACATATATGTCTAGTTCTACTTTCTTCTTACTACATAATTATTTTCAAATCGAACAAAGATCATCTCCCCCAAGAATTATCAAGGATTTACTCTGAATAAAGCTGAGCAGTAGCAGAGCAGCAGCCCACGGGGAAGAGGCAGAGGAAGAGACGTGGTTTTAAACTACTTCTACTGCTGAAATATGAAGGATGGATTCCGTATATGTCTTCCAAGAAAAGGCGTGGGTTTGTGACCACACCTATCCATGCTTTAACTGAATGCTGTCTTTTAAATACAGGAGTCCACCAAAGAGTTCACGGAGACATGTACAGTCACAAGGCACACATTCAGCTTCTATTTTCCTATACCGTAGTTTGCCATATAGATGATGTCAAGGATAATTAGCATTATGGATATTGCCTTCTGTAATTTAAGCACTGCTTGTCTAAGATCTACAGAATTCCCTGCAGTTCCATGAGCAGACACTATTAAATATGTTGAATTATGTGGCTATTTTATGTTGTGAATAAATAACCACATGGAATCATACTTGCAATATTAAATGAATTTTACTTATAAGTGAATTCAGTTCTTTAGGCATAAAAGCCTAATGACTGCACACCACAAGGAAGATTTTTAAAAATGCATGAACCAAACCAAATCAAAGCAAATCGTATTTTAAAAAAAAGTCCATGAATGAGCTGTTACTTCAAACTGGCACCAACTTAGCTTCACATTAAGAGGCTTCTGACCGCTCTCTGCTTAGGCCAACAACCTTGAAGAAAAATCAGAGTGTAACGTAAATTGAGATGATTAGTTTCTCTGCTAATTATTAAGCACCGAAACCATACAGTCAGCGATGCTAATACAAAACCAAAAATCAACTACTTACGCTATGGTAAATATATGACTGATAAAAGCTAACAGTGAGCACTTTATGTTATTACCAGCATTATACTGAACATTGTTTTTTTTCAGGGCTGGGGGCAAACCCCAGGGCTTCTAGAATACTGTACTAGGCAAGTACTCTACCGCTGAGATATAGCCCTAGCTCAATACATGCCATTTTTCTTTAATTCTCTAAATCCCTACGAGTAAGTAATATTATTATCATCCCATTTTACAGATGAGGAAACTGGAATTTAATGATACCAAGAACATGACCATATAGTTACAGAGTAACATAGCCTATACTCAGTCTCATGTTTGATGGGTCCCTAAGCCTGACACTTAACCATTTGAATAAATATTTACAGTATCAACTCAGTAGCTAAAACTGCTATGGATTCTAAATCAATTTATCAGAATAAGCTATATCAATTATTTGAAACATGGTATCAATTTTAGAAACTGATACTTTGAAGGTTTGGGAGGGCACAGCACCTTATTTCTCTTGTATTTTAAATTTACCTCTGAGAATAAGTTACCAAATAGTACCAATGTTAGCATCCTCTGCAATGAAATGGCATATTCCTAAACATCTATTTAGGGGTTGTCACAGGTCAGTATATATCTGAGGCTGTAGTTTGTCTAAATGGACTCCGTCAAGAACTGTACCTTTGTTTATAAATAGTCTTTTATTTTAAAAATAAATACGTAAAAAAATTGTTACCAAAATTACATGCACTGACATCAATTGGTACAAAATAATTGTACAATTAATTCGGTTACCTGCCATGAATAAAATTTTAGATTTTATCTTATGTTTTACAAAGTGTTATTTTGTCAGTAGCTTAAAACTTTCTAATAACTGTTATAAACTGACATAAACTATATTTAAAACCATATTTCGTGGTCCATTTTTTTTGTTTGTTTGCTTGCTTTATTTTGATTTTTGAGACAAGGTCTTCCTATGTAGTTCACACTGCCCTTGAGTTTGCTATTGTTGCCCATGCTGGCCTTGAACTTTTGATCCCCCTGCTTCAGCCTCTCAAATTCTGGGATTACAGGCATGCCATCATCCTCCACTCTGGGTCTCTTCTTTAAAAAAAATTCAGTTATCATTTATATTAAAATAAAAGTAAAGGTTTGAAAACAAAGTCTTGCAAGAAAAGCCAATTCATAATTTTTCACAGATGTCTATAGTAAATCTAAAAGGCTAGCATACTGTCTAGGTGATTCTTTATCCTATAGGAAATCCCACCGACAATATACACCTGTATTTCACAACTATCTGAAGTAACCCATATTTGAAATCATTTCTAAAAGGTAAGTTTCTTATTTATTTTTAAAGATGTTAAATTATTTCATAGAAATGCTTTCTGAAATTTGATACTTGATGAAGACCTGAAACTTTTCCTTTAGATATCCAATCACGTCTGTTGTGTGCCAGAAGAACTGGTCCTTACTGTTGTCCAAATTCAGGTGACCTTGGGCAGCATCCTGCTGGGTCCTCTGCAGTCTGGACAGGCAGGGAAGAGAAGGAAACAGGATTTGGGTGTGCGAGATGAGGTCTGGACTCCTTGCAGGGGGCCATCAAGCAATACACTGTATCCAAACGGCTTGGTGAGCTCCAGCCCAGTGCTGGCAAGTGTCCAAGGGAGAGAGAAGGAGGTGAGGAAAGATCACTCCCACCTGGTGGTGAGCGCAGGACAGAGGCAGGAGGGCAGAGCTTCAGGAGAAATCCAGATGGCCAGCAAGAGTGTGCTGGGGGTAGGGATGCCAGGAACAGAGTACAGAGCACTAATGGAGAGCCCAAGTACAGTCACCAGTGTCCATGACAATGTTAGAAGGGACTCTGTAGACAGCGAGGTACACAGAAGCCCATCAGCACTTCACGTGATAGGAAAGTACAGGTGTGGCCTGGCCTAGACTGGGGTTCAGACTTGCACCCCAAGACAAATTCCGGGGCCCACCCAGGGATGGCAGTATTTGCCCATGCTTGGCAACCACTGGGGCTAGTTCATCTTCAGGGCTTCAAACTAGGAATACATTTTGGGGGGATGTTTTGTAGGTTTGTTTGAGAGTTTAAATTTCATCGATGTATACGTGACAAATAAAAATGATTGTCTTAATTAGGGAGCAGTATCTTCATTCTGTACTATTTGCTTCCAACCATTCCTTTTATCCATCCCCCTAAACACTAGTTCTCAAAAATAATTTTCTGTTAAATATCAAAAAGCTAAGCAGCATATCTTTGTACCTAAATATATTACTGTAGTACTTCGTTTTGACACCAAAATTAGTTATTCAGTCATGACTGGTGATATAGTGATATTAGTAGTCAGTTGTCTATAGAGACAATAGCTATGCATAGGCCAAAGGCTTTCGAAGTGAACAGAACATACAAATCAAATAAACTTCTATGTCTACCCTTAGAAATTTATATCAAAATTTCTTCCAGCTGTGATGACACACACCTGTTATTCCAGCATTCGAGAGACTGAGGCAGGAGGATTGTGAGTCTGAGGGTGGCCTACCCTACATAGCAAGTTAAAGGCTGGCCTAGACTACATAGCAAGGCCTTGCTGAAACAAACAAAACCAAAAAACCTGGAAAACTGCTACATATTAAGATAATTATTGCAAGTCGTTTATTTAACATATCTTTATTGACAAAAAATCTGGATAATCAATATGTCTTAATTTCAGGTATTTTCATGACAGTCACAGAATGTTTTTAATGAGTCTGGTAAACATAAATTATGTCTGTGCACACATTTTAGTATGTCATTTTGGATATAAGTATATACTTGACATCTCTGCTTTTTACCAGGCCAATCTAATTTGTCAGTGTGGTTTAAAAGTCATTCCATGCCTGTAATCCCAGCACTTTGGGCGGCTGAGGCAGGAGGATCACAAGTTTGAGCGCAGTGTAGGCATTTTAATGAGATGCTGCCTCAAAATAAAAGATAAGAAAGGGTTAGAGGAGTAGCTTAGTGTGAAGGCCCTGGGTTCAATCCCCAGTAGCAAAAGAGAAAAAAGTTATTTCCTTCTTTGAGGCTTTTGTGATTCAAGAACAGTGTAAGGGTCCCATTGGACTCTGTAAATATTCTTTTCTAACTTTCATCATACCGTATTCTACTGCCTGACTCCTGGTCTATAATTCCTTCCAGATGATAAATATATGATAGGCACTGTTCGTATGCTGATTCTCTAGTATGTAGCATAATTACCTAGCATGTAGCACGAAGTAGACAGTAAATATATACCAACTGATTGATGGGTAAATGGATGGTCAGCAGAAACAAATAGTCCAGATTAAAGAAACTGCTTGCTATTTAAAACAATTCACTCATTTGTATGTATCATGCTCTTCTGTAAGTAATGATTCATATCCTTTCTCTCCGTCTGTCTCTCTCTGTCTATCTGATCCACACATATCCCTAACCTAACATAAACTTTTTGCAGACAGAAGATATGACCTAATGATACCTAGCACTACTGATAGTTCAAGGTCACTATTTTTAAAACTGTATTATATATACATTTTTTTCATTATAAACTCATGAAATTATAAAACTGGGCCTAAACTTAATATATGATCTAGTTTGGTACTACCCTCTTAGATCTCTCTCAAACATAGTCCCATCAAAATTACATCATATACAGATGAATGCTGAAAAAAGAAAGCCCTACGTGCCATATCTATTCCAAGCAGAACACTGTAACGTTTCGCATTGTTCATTGAGGGTAATTCTATTTTGAGAGTCTCTAACTTAAATCTCTAAGGCCACAATTTGTGCCCAAATGTTCTCACTAGAAATCAGTGAGTAGAAATGAGGAGCAGCTGGTCACCATTTTCTCAGGAAGGGCCCTTTATATGCTGGAAGATGATTATTCTCAAATCTTCCCTTAAAATCCACATTGTCATGCTAAACTCAATTATTATTTTATTATTTCCTCGTGGGTCTATTTTTCACCTCTTTCATCATCCTGCTGGCTCTTATTAAATTTCCTTTGTCTGCAGCTGCTGGAGGTAGCTGAGAAGCACGACCTCTAAGAACCAAGCTCTGGCTCAGAGATGTAGGCCAAGGAAGAGAACACAGAGAGTTCTCTGAAAAGACAAATGGTTTAGAGGAAGGACGTAGAGTGAAGTGAGCATTTAGTTGGATGTCTGTTTCAATGTGCCAGCAAGAACAAGATGGAAATCAGGGATTGCGTTTTGCACTGTGGATTTACTAGCCTAGTTTTGTAACAGCGATGTTCATAAGTGTAGATGAGATCTCAGGGACAGTGAGCAGCGAGAAAGCAAAGAGCCCGGCTGACTCATATGGGAACCTTATGCACATTAATGTACCAGAGCCACGAAGAGGTTCAGCCACCAGGGAAGCAGAAGGCGCCCTCTAGGAACCTGGAGAGAATGAGTGGTGTAACTCTACAAGCCCTGGAGGAGAGATTTCAAGAACTGGAACTCAGAACGGGGTGGGGTAGGTGATGTAACAAAGCTCCATGTCGCAGATTAATATGTATGTTGATTGAAGCAAAGCTCTTGAAATTGGCAGGAAGAAGCAATTTGTGACTTTAAGGAAAATAATTTCTGGCAGAGTAATGGGGCGAATGTCAGATTTAATGGTTGTTGAAAAGCAAGTGGATGGTGGGGAAATGGAGAAAGTTAACACACAAACCATTGTTTTTTGGGTTTTTTTCTAAGTTTCTAGATTTGAATTCCATTCACACTTATTGAATGCTTATTATGTGTCTGAAACATCTTAGGTATTTTCACATGAAATGCTTCCTTAATCCTCACAGGATAAGACTAGTTTAAAATTTGGGAGGAAAACTGTATTTCTATTATTTAAAATCCTCTGGAAGGAAAAATGCACTGATTCCTGAAGGCAAATTTCTACATAGGGTCTGTCTCCGTTTGTTAAGAACCAAGTAGAAGTTTTAGGGTCTTGCTAGAGACAACTTCAGCAGCTTTAGAGAAATCATCCAAAAATACATACACATATTGCATGAGAAGAAATGAATTCTCTGTAAAGAGGGGGAGAGAAGGGACAGAGTAAAAAACAGGTAGAGACAGAAGCTGTCAGGTAAGAGAAACTCCAGTTGTGTGTCTAGTCTTGGAGGCCTTCATCCTCTGAGTGATGGTGCATGTCTGGCGCTACCTCATTCTCTTAGGAAAACTAGTTCAGAGGGAAACAGTCTTCCAAAAAATCTAGAATCACTGAAAGGCAAAACAGGGGCACCTACTTAAACTGATGTTTGGCCAAGTGAACAAAACTTCCGAGGCCACGGCAAACTAAAGATCACGACCACTAAGGCAAGCGTCCAGGGGAAGATTCTGACACTGGATTATCCAGATGTTTTACCATTCAGGGTGGTAATTTGACTTCGAAATGGAAACCACTGTGAAAATATGCAGAACTATGTTATTTTTGGCCAAAGGCCTTTGCAAGACTTTTAAGAAAACGTTTGTGCAGTGTGATCATTCAAATGAATTTTAAAGATTAAGGCAGAACAATTAAGAGTATTTTAGAATTAATTTCATAGTATTACTCATTAGATCAATATATCACTATGTCACTTTAACTACAGAGTCTAAGATAATTTTAGTTCAGATAAGCAGCCAGTATAAGTAATAGGGCTCTCAGGTACAAATATATGTTGAATAACTGCACCTTTTGGAGGCTGTATTCTACAATGGATATTAGGTAAATTTAGCTTCAAGAAATTTCTGGCAGGGTTTCAGAAGGATGGTTAGAATGAAAAATTTTCTAAATGCAAAAGTATAGTTAGAATAGGCTGTGATTAACAGAAATTTATGATTAGTGAGAAAAGTCCTAAATTATAGCCAGGGATTTATGCCATTAAAAGCTTATTCTATTGCTTGGTAATTATTTCTAGCAATTTTAACACAAACATATAGTATCATAATCAGTGCTAGGAAAATTCTTGGCTGAAATTTCGATGAACAGGTATCTTTTGTACAACACCTTAGATTAGTTTTTCCTTTTCAACCTCATTTCCAACCCTTCTGACTGTTTTGCTGCCTATCTAGCCATTACAGACACAGTTTTACACTCACAGTTTTATTTTGAAGAATAAATTAATGAGTTCACACAAGCACTTCCAAATGTAGACTCTTAATGCAGATATGATTTAGAAAACTGCTATATTTTTATCTTTATTCTATTCTCTTTATCAACATTCTATATGTTAAGGTATTAGCCACATTACAGCACATGTAGGAGGTGGAAAGTTCTTTTCTTCACAAGAATAGCACTGGTGAGTTTTCAGAAGCCAAGAGAAGTCACAGAATCTGTGAATCATTTTATTATACATTTGATATTATATTGTCCACAGCCACATCGTGTACAGTTTATTGTTCCTAAGCTTCACATATACTTATTTGTGGTTTAGTGACAGGAATACATTCTGAGAAATGTGTCATTTGATGATTCTGTCACCAGGGAAACATCACACACAAATATAGATGTGGTGGGTCAATCACTTGATATAGCCTCTTGATGCAATTAGGAGACTCAGTAAACATAAGCTACAGGAGGATAGCTTTGCAGGATAACACAGTATACTGTTTTACAGTAAGCTTTTCTCATAAATAAAAGAGTACACTCTAAAATAATGGTTGAAAGTATAGTACGACCCCAGGTATGGAGGCACACATCTGTAATCCCAGCACCTGGAAGGCAGAGGCAGGAGGACTGCCATGAGCTCGAGGCCAGTCTGGGCTACGAAGTGAGTTCAAGGCCTGCCTGAACTACATAGTGAGACCCGTCTCCAAAATAATATAGTATAGTAAATACATAGTTGTTTATTTTCAATATCAAATATTATGTGCTATATATAATTATCTGCACTCTAATATGACTGGCAACCTAGTAAGTTTATGTATATCATCATCACCACAGACACACAAATAATGGGCTACACTATGATGTTAGAGGTGCTACATCATCACTAGAAATGGGAAATTTTCAGCCCCACTACAATCCTACAGGACCACTGTGAATGTGGTCTGTTGTTGACTGAAATGACATTGTATTTGCAGGGTCTCTTCTAATGACTAAGACTGCTGTATTTTGCAGGGACTCTTATAGGATCTGTATGTCCTCACAACCATTTCAAGTAAGGTATTCTACAAACAGGAAGCTCTAAGTAATTGGAGTGAGAGCACAAAACCAATTTCCTGGCTGAAGGGATCACACAGCATCACCAAATGTCAGACCCTAAAGGGAAATTAGTGCTTACTGCTTCCTCTCTTGCAGAGTGGTGAGTATGACCCTACAGTGTACAGAATGAGTACAACCCTACAGAGAGACAAAGCTGTATTCTTGTCCCCTTCTCTGATATTCTCCCATGATATATATTCGTAAGGTTATGCACCTAGAAGTATATCTATTCATACAAAGGAAACAGCTCCCCTACTTATTAATGATCTTAAATATTATTAACATGACTCCCCTCCCCTGGCTCCTAAGAGCAAAGAAGTAGACAGATATTAAGATGTGCCTAAAGGCAGCTGTTAAAGCAAAAGAGTCACTGTTAATAGAAAATTAGAATCCCCGAGACCTTCGTAGTCAAACATGAAACTGCCCAGCCACCTCTGGTTAATATGAAATTTAATTAATATCATTATATCTAACAGAAAAACTACTTTCCCTGTACCTAAAACTAGAATGTTTATAATATCCTACTTCTTTTTGTTTTACCTCTAAAGGATCAAGATAACTTTCAAAAAAAAATAAATCCATATTCAATTTCTCTTCAAATATTAAGAAATAAACCAATTTCAGGTCTTTCTTATATACATACTTTCATGAGGAAAAACTAATGATCACCTTTGTCTGCAGAGGCAGCAACCACATATGTCTAAAAAGGGGATATTTTAAATATCCCCTTAAATTCATTCTTAGGCCTATTTCTCTATCCTATTTCAAATCAATTTCCTATTTTCTCACACTCCTCCTGGCTGGCAGCTGCTCCTTCTGGGCCTTTATCTGGCCCAGGGAAGGCAAGCAGGCGAGCAGTCGCCTCTCCCACTGATGCCAGCTCTGTTCCCATGCTGGAGACAGAATGTCTAATCTCCATATTGCAAGCAGCTTCCAATTGCCCCATCTTACAAAGCGTCTTAACATTTGGGTCTACAGGCTGGGGTCTCCTGTCTTTCTTTTTACTAGAAATTAAAACAATTTTTGCTGGAGACTGTTAGTGAATAGGGAAAACAATAACAACCAATTTACATGGCAGGTGAGTAAAGAAAAAAATTCACCTGCAACGTAAACACTGAAGATAGAATAATTCATGTAACAAACCTTGTATTTGTAGACTGAAGCAATACAATTAAAGGAAAATAGCTTTCTGTCAGGGTCTGGCAGGAAGAATTGATTCTCTGGAACAAAACTGTAACTTCCATAAAACCACAGCACTGGCAACAACCACCAGCAGAGACCACAGCAGTACTCGCCCTCACCCGCCAGAACAGACAAACAGATGGAAATGGCATCTAGTCTTCCTGATTTGTTTGACTTTTCATCAGACTCTTCTTGGAATATATCCAGAATTGTATTGTTAAAGGCTTCAAAGATACCAGCAAAAGAACTATTTGTGTCCTATAATCCTCATGGAAACGTTCCCACGTCTTTCCTGTGCCCATCGTTCGGTTGATCACTGCCAACGGGACACAGTCAAACCTGGGTTCAGCTCCCCTGTCGTGGTCCAGTCCAGCAAAGATGACCAAACTGACCAACACCCTTCGAAAGGTTTACCCTCATTTTTCTTCCAGTTGGATTTCTGAGTCCTCTTTACCTCTGTAGTGTATAGTAAAAGAAAACTGTCATCATCTGGTCTAGACTCTTGGATATAATTTGATAAACTCAAGGAAAAGAGGAAAAAAAAATCCTAAAAATTTTGTCTTTTGATTTTAATTCCATGAAGTACAATCATAAAATTTTACGTACACAGAAAGCTTACATATTTCTCAAAATCATGCCCTTCTTTTGGGTTTCCTTTTTATCTTAAAGTTATCACCACTCTCACAGTTACCTTCTTTCCCAATCCTTTTCACACTCAGTTTGAAGTCACTATGCTATTTTCAAAGCTTTGTCTTCCATCTGTGTTTTCTTTTTACTTTTGAAACCACCTTACTTCTAAATCTCATTATATGTATCTTAGACACCTCAATAACCTATGTGATGGTCTCTGCATTTTCCCTCCAATCCATATTCTAACTCAATCTTCCAAATCACTTATTTGCAAATGCTCCTCCCAACTCAAATCCTTATTGGCTCCTATTGAGTAAAGAATAAATCCAGTTCCTTAGCTTTTCATTTACGGCACCAGTCTCGTCTTACCTTGCACTTGACAGTCTGACTTTCCTCACACATGTCTTGCTGTTTTACTACCACTCTGCATGTCATATTGCTCCCTTCTTCCTTCTTCTCTCTCTACCTTCCATAATTATGGCCATCTCCCAAGGCCTAGCTTGGACATTATTTTATTCTATGATTTCACTTCTTGGACAGGCTAAGCATCCTCAACAAGCTGTACCCACAGGAACCTTAAGCGCTCGCTTCAGTGGCAGATATACCATAAGCGCCTTAAACACATCATCTTCCAGGCTGAGATAATTACCTTCCACAGACTTGTGTCTCATCCTGCGTTACCTTGTCAGTGAATGAAATCTTTCTATTATCCAAATGCTAAAGACAGAAGCCTGGATATCATTCTTGAATATCTTCTCTTTTATCAGCACTGTCTTCTCATTCCCCACATCAAATTAACCAACAAGCTCTTTCAATGCACCCTTTTCTATACAGAGTCACTACCTCTGTTAATGTAATCATCGTTTTTCACTTGAATGCAATCTCATACCTGCCTCTACTTTGGTCTTCCTCTGCTATGTTCCATTCCATTCCATTTAGAAAAATCCTTACCAAAAATCCTATGTGGTCATATCCATTCTTTGATTGAAAAGTTGCAAATGGCTCCCCACTGCCAGCAGGCTAACATTCAAATTCCTTAGTAAGGCTTCTAGTCATTAAGCCTCTCCTGCAGTTTTAACTTCAGCCATGATTTTTGGCACTTGGCACAGGATTTCACCCTTCTCTTTGTCTAGCATAGCAGCCTCCCTTGCCAACCCTGACTTGGCCCTCAGTGTCAACCTGTCTTCTCTCCTATTCAGAAATCTTTCCTGTCCCCTCATGATTGTGTGCCACTGCTTACTGCACATACTCACTGCATTAAGAAAACATAACACTCACAGCAATTATTATCCTGTTCATATTGTCTTAAAAAGTAATTCATATTATTAAACATGATTGGTTTAATATCTGTTAAATAAGTGAAGGAATTAATATATAAAATATTTAACCTGACTACAACCCAACATAAAGACTCACATGCTAGAAAAAAATGGTAACAAAAATATATCAACATGCATGCACATTAAGTTAGATGTCCAACAGAGTGACAAACATACAATACATTTTCAGCTCAAATGTACTTGAAATGCCTTTTAATTCCATTTTTACATGTAGATATTTTCTGTATTCACTGGCAACTGATGTAATCTTCAAGTACCTTCTTGACCAATTAGTCAACATGAATCTCTTCATGTCCCTACTCCCCTGCCTCTTTTTTCTGATTGCATTACAACATAATTTCTAATGCCAACTGTGGCTTTCTTGTAGTAATTCCAACGTGACCCATCTGAAGTCGAGTATATTACAAGCCACCCTCACCTCCGAAGCCAGTTAGTATCTCAGTTTACGTGTCCTTAGTACCTTAGCTCTTCACCTAGTTGACTAAAGTAGAAATTTCAATTGTCTTTCCTTCTTAAATAAAATCCATCATCATATTCTGTACTTTTATTTCTTTACCTACTTCCTTCTTATTGATTGATTGATTTTTGGTGTTGGGGACCAGTCCCAGGGCCTCACATTTGCTAGGCACATGCTCTATTACTGAGCTACATCACCAGCTCCTGTCTTGTTCCTTCAACCCTTTAAAAGGGTTCCAAATATCACCCCTCCTTTTCTGTTCACAATTCTTACTTGTCCTTTAGATATCAGTTTAACTGTCCAAGAGTAGGCCCTCATCACCTTATACTCGGAACGTTTTAATAAATTTCTAAATGTTTTCTCTCTACCCCTTCCCTCACCTCACCAGCACTCTTTCCACTGCTACCAAAGTTATCTTTTAAAAACACAACCTGCTCATATCTCTACTTTGTTCTCTACAAAGCCAAACCTAATCCTCTTAGTGGGACATTTTACTTGTTTTACATTCAGGCCTTGCACCTCCTTTTGAATCTTCAAATGCTGACTTTCTTCAACACTCTCTTAGATATGTTTTTATAAAATAAGCCACCAACTACTCTTTAAATATACTTTGCCTCTTTCCTGGGGAAGTGGCCAGCAACAATTTTCTTTACATTGATTAACAAATTCAAATAAATCCAATGTTTCTTCCACACATTATGTTACCCTCACACCAAAAAACGTATCTGTATCACACACCTCTGAGGCAGCACTGCCCTGAGACATAATGAAAACTAAACCCACAAACTTGGAATCAGACCTGAGTTCAAATTCTGCTGTTTCTCTTTACTAGATCTGTGATTTTGGGGAAATAACATTTTGAGCCTCCAGTACATATGTAAAATAGGAATAATATAAGTCCTGTGTTGCTGAATTGTTTTCAATTGGATTGAATTAAATGAGATGATTTCTAAAACATACCTATCAATCACACTGCTGAAGTATAGTAGATTCCAGAGGCAGGGTTCATGTTTATCATTCAATCTCTCATTCTACTTAGTATGTATGGTCGCAGAGTAAATGCTGGTATATGAATGGCATTTGTGACAAATTTGGAATTGTTGGGATTAATACACCTGTAGTGTTTGTCATTTCGTTCCACGGTGCTACCCCATGGAGCTCTTGGGGTGTTCCCCAAAGTCTCTTGTATTTGGAAGGTGACTGGATCACACACTCATCAGTGGATTAGTCTACACTCACTGACATACCGTTAGGAGGTGGAGCCTGGTTAGAGACAGGTCACTGGAAGAGTGACCTGGAAGAGTATGTCTCCCTCCCTTGCTCCTTCCTTCACTCTCTGCTTCCCAACTACCATGACACGAGCAGCTTTCCTCCACCACACCTGACCACCATGCAGTTCCTGCCTTGGAGCCAGCTGACCAAGGGCTTAACTGTGAGCCAAAATAAACCTGTCCTGCTTTAATTTGCCAGTACTGGGTATTGTGTCCAACAAAAGGACCATGTCTAAGATACACGGTAAGGACGATTGAGAAATTTTTCAAACTTCAAAACTAATAAATTGAATTCATACTTGTTAAGGGAAAATGGTTTTACTTCTAGGACCTAATGGAAAAGTTAAATTCAATTTGTCATGTTAAACAAACCTTTTGTTTGTTTGTTTGTTTGTTTGTTTTGAGAGAAGGTCTTACTATGTTGTCAGGTTGATCTTGAACTCTTGGGCTCCAGCCAGTGATTCTCCTACCTGTCTCCCAAATAACTGGGACTCCAGGTGTGTGTAACTGTATCTGGTATATGTGCTGTCAAAGCAAGCGCTGTAACTGTACTTGGTAGCGATGAATTATTAAAATGCTGGGTCTAGGGACGAAACTCAGTGGTAGAATGCCTGCCTAACACATGCAAGGCCCTGGGTTTGACCCCTAGCACTGCAAAAAACAACCAACAAAAAACTCTTACATTGTCTTGTTTTGTTTTGTTTTCTTTTGGTGCTGGGAATTGAACTCAGGGGCTTGTGCTTGCAAGGCTAGGACTCTAATCACTGAACTAAATCCCCAGCCCTTAAAATTCTTATATTGGATCTGAAGAATTTAAACTATTGATATGATGTAACAACTGGTACTTAAATATTTCCATTTTATCATAATGGTCTATATCGCATATTTCAGAAATTTATGCAATTTGCTTATGTGTTTTGTTTTGGGGGTGGTGCCGAGGACCAAACTCAGGGCCTTGCACTTGCTAGGCAAGCATTTTACCACTGTGCTAAATCTCCAACCCCTTGTTTTGTTTTTTGAGACAGGGTCTTCATATACAGTCTAGGCTGGCCTCAAACTTGGAATCCTCCTACCTTCGCCACCACCATGCCCAGCTTTTATGTAAATTATATAGGTACATGCAAACTGTAGAATCAAACATTGGTCTAACATAATTAAAGTTTAAAAATTTGATGGCTATAAATAAAAATTAGTTTTAAATATCCAACAGTATCAAGTACTGCTTAACAGTCCTACAATATTCTGGAATTGGAGAAGGCTGTAGGACAAGAGACAGCATCATTACTTCTATCACAAATTAGTTGTGTGTGAATTAGCAAAGAACATTTTTTGAATCTGGAAGACACAAAGATTACTCTTATTTTTAGACTATCAACAGTCATAAAATCCCCAAATAAAATTCATCAACAAAAATATTGGAGTTGATAGGAGTTGACGAGAATCTTTGGCACAAGGTTACCTCAGCATCTGTCAGGTCAATAGATAAAAGAGAATGTATTTCCTAGCCCTGGAAAACCTTGGGTTTTGCTCCTATATGCCACACCTATTGGCACATACACAAAACAGTAGTTACCCTTTATGTTTACTGGGACAGAGAAGCACTTATATCGACACAATTCAGCAAGAATTAGTTGCCAAAGATTGGAAAAATGCCAATGATACAATTTATTTCTCTTTTTAGTTTTTATTTTTTGATATTATTTCTTCTTGAAGACATTTAAATGCTGTACTAGGAAAATTTTGCAAAATGCATCTTAAATTTTGAAAAATATGTATTTTAGTATTCTAATATATATATTTATGGTAAGATATAGGGACTTCACAAACGGAACAAAGTTTTCCAAAGGCCCCGTTCTGGATTCTCTGCTTAGTTTTCAAGCATTTTCGTGTAACTCTGGCCCTAGCTGATTGACAGGCTCAGGAGATGACCCAAAGAATGCTACCGGCGGAACCAGTCTCTGTGAAAGTCGCGCAGGATAGCTGCGCCTAATATGGGTGCGCTCTGTACTGCATGAACTCTAGTTACACTGATCAGATCGTCTCTTCGGGAAGTATTTATTTTATTTTTTGGTGCTGGGGATTGAACTTACACAGAGTACACGCACTACCACTGATCTACACCCCAGTACCTGGGAAGCTTTTTGTCTGGAGCTGAAGTAGGATAGTATCAGTTGCAGTGGTGGGAGAAGAAAGAGAAGGAAAGAACAAGTGACCTAGTCAGGTGGCATTTAGGACCTATGGTACCTCTTAATGCTCAGCTACTTCCTGAAACTTGACTGAATGACTGGTGGCATGTAGTGACTGACATTCATTTCTTCCAGCTCTTCTGAAACAAGTTTCTTCTTACTCCTTTGATTGTCAAGTGTCTTTATAAGAAATTCTTATCATGTGGGTAACCTGAGGACTTACAAATCCTTACTTTCCAAGAGCACTCATTAGTTCTCGGAATCCAAGTTGCTTTACTCCATACCTTTGTTTACTTAATATTTATCATAAAAACTGAGCTTATATGAAATGTCTCTTTAAAATTATGTTGTATTTATAGCAAATACATTAGCATGCATTTTTTTATTGCCAAAATGTTTTGAATAACCATCTGTCAATCACATTTTCCTTTTGTAGGAACCGAAAGGTCAGCAAGTTGGCAAAAAAAAAAAAAGTGACAGCACACTGGATAGGGTTTTGGTAGGTGGGATAAAAAGTCACTGCTCATGTACACAGCTGCGGGTAATGAATGCAACATGTTTGAGGCCTATTCTTGGATCAGTTCCCCAACATTTTAAACTCAGCCTTTCTTGGCAAGATTTTTTGGGGCCATACTGTGTGTGTGTCTGAATTCCAACAGCCAAAACCTCTTAATATGAAAATTCAGCAGTACTGCACTTTGTGTAGATGTCATGACTCAAAATCAAGTCTGTTTTATGTACCGTATGACTCAAGACTGACCTCTGTATTACTATAGGCTTATTTTTAGCACAAAGTGATATTTATCTATGTCATTTTCCATAGCCATAGATAAAGATGGGCACATTTATTATCCTGTAGACTTATATTTTACAAGAAAGATACGTTGAAGGAAAACATTTTAAAGTGAATTAACAGAAAATACGTATAGCTCAAATCACAGCCCAACTTTTACCTTAATGAATAATAATTCTGTTGTAGAAAAGACAGCCAAGAATTTCTATCCTAGGGAATCCAGCTTCCTCTCTCTCCCAAAGGATAATTTCCTCTCATAATATGATTATCCTGCCCTAAAACAAAGAAAAGCACCCTCCTTCTTGTATAAAGTTTTCCCTCTGTATTCTGGAGGTAAAGCTGTATTTTAAAAGATAAATTTTCAGAAAGACAGCAATTATGGTCTCAGCCATTAATATCTTTGAGTGTAAAACAAAACAAACAAAAGTAACAAAACAGATTTTGTTAGTGGGTATATGTAAAAAGTTGGATATTTTCCCAATTGGAAAAAAAAAAATCTTTTGAGTTAAATTTACGAACCTAAAAAGTCTTACTGAGTAGGTCTCCAGAAGTCATTCAGCACAAAAAGAATTTTTATATCAAATCCAAATATTAACACAAAAAGAGTTTGAAAGTAAGCTAGAAATCATGAACAGATTCCCCAGAATGGAAGAAAATTAGAAATACAAATATGTAAAACCGAAAAGCAAATATTTTGGACATATGCTTGGAAGTTAAATATTTTTCGGCAGATAATGAACATGAATATATTGTTTTCTTCCTGAAAAATCTGGAATTATTCTATAAATTAAACAATCATATTATTGTAAATTACACTTCTCGAAGTATTAGCTCTAGGTTAGAATTGCGTAAAGTTTAAAAATACTTGTCAGATAATGAAATTAAAAACAGGTTTTTATTCAGTACTAGTTAAGGTAAATGGTCTGGGTCCTTCGATATTGAGGTATTGAAAAAGGGTTTAGTATTCTAAAACACAATGAGCTGATCACAGAATATTAATGACTAAATTCCAATTTGGTTCTAACTTCTCTTTTAAAAGAGATTTGCTTAAATACGAAGAACGTAGTGATAGTCCTTAAATCATTATCTTTGGCGAATGCCTTAAGTTTGTTTCCTTCGTTTTATGAATTTTTAAGGGTAGCAAGTCTGTCCTTTGTTAGTTTTATAAAGTCAAAGATTCATAACTCCGTAGGATACTACATTTTCAGTGGTTCTCTAATAAGGGTATTTGGAAGGACCCAGCCACCCAATCAATTTCTTTCTTAGTCCACTTTTTTTCAATAGAACACTGCAGAATGTCCAAGAGTACAGAATTTATGCTTCACATGTAAATACTGGCACTGCTTAAAGTCAAAAGACACATTTACTCCCAAACTGAATTATATTTGGAACATTTTGGAAAGAAACACATAATAAATAAACCATTACAGAAATTCTAATATGTTCAATTTCCACTTTGGGTGTTTTGCACTCAACTTTTTCAGTTGTAAATTCAGTTGAATTCATTCAGCAAAAGAAGGCAATATATTTTGATAAAATAATGGAAGCACAAGGTCTCAGAGATTACCAGGGATCAATCTGATCTTGACTAACCGTCTTTGTGGGTGCTTTCAAACGTCTGTGTTTCATCAGGAAGTCCAGAAAATGCAGTGCATACCACGATGGAAAAATTTCCTCCGACCCTTCTCCCTTTTTAATGGAATGTTTTACCAAGATTTGTTTTATATGTCTGACAGAAAATAAATTACTAAGATATAGTAGATTATCAGAAGATTTGTGGTTCTTACGGAGAAGGTTAATATGAGCTAGACAAGATCAGCATTTAGGATATATAAGAATACAAATGTTTCCAGTAGTTGTGTTAGGCAACCAGAACAATTTGGGTTGTTTTTCTTTTTTCTTTTTTTTAGAAATAAAAGCACAAACATACTGCTCTTGAGACTATAACTGAGACC
Organism: Hystrix cristata; assembly: GCA_004026905.1. Lineage (NCBI taxonomy): Eukaryota > Metazoa > Chordata > Mammalia > Rodentia > Hystricidae > Hystrix > Hystrix cristata. The sequence goes on along the minus strand of PVJO010002140.1, from coordinate 48,535 downwards.
AGTATAATCCCCCAAATAATATACAATGTTATTTATCTTCTGAAGCCATTATTTAAAGAACACAGCAGCCAACATAGAGTGAAAAATAAAATTAATGAGTCACATGGTTTTTTGCCCTCTTGGACTATTTTCCTCTTTGATAAAAGTCATATGGTATAAAAAATAGACATTCCCATGACATCCAAAAACAAAGCTCAATCTGCAAATACCACATTTTGAGGAGACATCTCAAAAATCTTTATCTATATTGCGTGTTGTCATAGAAGAGTCAGGTTTATATAATATTTGTATACTCACCGGAGGTTATCTAGTAAGGTTAAATACGATTTTATGATATCTCAATGTCAGCAAAAATTTAATTAGCTTACAAAAATGGCAATTTTCTTTCTTAGCAACATTCATTTCCCGTTTAATTCTTTTAACTTCAATTCTAAAATAAACAAACAAAAAACCTATGTCTAGGAAGGAGGAGGGTGTGATACTCCACCTTGTACCTAGGAAAACACTCACTTTTCCAAGAAATGAACTAAAAGAAGAAGTTAATTTCACTTATTACAGGCATACTGCATTTTTTTTTCTCCACAATTTGCATCTTTTTTTTTTTTCAGTGATACTGGATAGAACCCAGGACCTCACATATGCCAGGCAAGCGCTCCAACACTGAGCTAGACCCCTGGCCCTCAGGCTGGCCTCAGACTTGTGACCCTCCTGCCTCAGTCTCCTGAGCTGATGGGATTGTAGGCATATGCCACTACACTCAGCTGTATGCTTTATTTCTTTTAAAAGTGATAACATGGCAAGAATACTACAAAGTTCTCATATCAGACATGTTCTTTAAACATTTGAACATTAAATTTTTTGGTCATATGCATTTAAAAATATTAGGCCCAAGTTAGAGATGATAACAAATATAATTTTTTTCAGTATTTATTTCCAAAGGATGAAATGCTAGAAAGAAAGCATGACTTTAAGTGAAAACCTCAAATCTGAGAAAGATGAAGACTCAAATTACTATTAAAGATTTATTAAGATATTTTAACACCTAAATTTATACTAAACATTCTATTTATATATTCTTTAATATTTTCAGTTTAAAAAAGAGTTCCTAGTTGAACTCCCATTTTTAATGCTTTTGTTTTATAATTTTAGCTTTTTAAATTTAATTTTAAAATGTAATTGTATATAATCATAGATAGAGAGCATATATACATATATGAAAAATGGGTAGAATCAACTATATGAAGTAGAATAAATGACTTCATAGCTTGTTTACCTATGACACTCTTCTACTATACTTGTATACTATCACAAGTAAAAACTTTGGAGAATATATTGCATTGGTAGGTCTCTGATAATTCTCTCAATTTTTTCTGGGTCTAGAACATAGATAGCAACAGAATTGTTAAATTTCTTTTTTCATTAATTACAATATGATAAAATAATGACTAGAATTGACATAAGGTATACATTTAATACTCACTAAACTTAAATGAAAGTTAAGAAACACCTAACTATATTCCCCTGATACCTTATAAGAAGCCCATTAGAATACATTAAAATTATTTTAAATCTTAAAATATGGCTTAGAATCAGCTGCCAAAAAGAGTCTCTAAAATTAAACATATTATTGTTATGGTTGATAATGAACAGGTGTTTCTTGTTTTAAAAATAAATTGGCCATCTTGGAGTTTGGGGTTATTAACATATGAAGCTTGCATACATTTTAGAAAATGAGTGTTATTATAGTGATATTGTTCTCTTGTATATTGCTTGTTTCTAATTTTCTGTATCTTATTTCACTGGGTTTTGTTGACTCATTTTTAAAGCCTGGGGAATGACCACAATTTTTCAGAACATTACGTTGGTCTATGTAGGATATTACTAAACAGCCCAAAAGGAAAATGCAGCCATATTGGTCACAGCTGTGAAAACTTTGTAATACGGGTTTCATATATTCAGAGATATTTGGGATTCAACTTTAACTTGTGCAAATATAAGGTGATCTAGAAGAAAGTTTCAAAGATGTGAAAGAGTGACTAATATTTTCTTTTTGCTCTTTAGCCCCATCTCTCTTCCTGAAGTCCTACTGAGAAAATACTTTATACAAACCTGAGCAGAGCTCTGAAAACAAAATGATAGTAAAGATAAAATTTTTATTTTTATTTTTTTTTTTGGTTTTTTTTTTTTGTTTTTTTTTTTTTGTGGTGCCAGGGATCGAACTCAGGCCCTTGTGCTTGCAAGGCAAGCACTCTAATCACTGAGCTAAATCCCCAGCCCCCCTTAAAATTTTTAAAATTCATATACACAGACACAAACTCACAGAAACACAGACACACAGACACACACATATGTACACACACAGTGAACAGGAAGGACCATGGTCCACAAAATTTAAAACCGTAGAAAACAAACAACCAAGTGGTAACTGGATAGGTAGAATGACAAGTCAAAGCCCATGGCTAGCAAAAAGCAAAGTCAACGAAAGCCAGGCTGATTCCTCCTCCCGGATCTCACAAAGACTTGGGAAACAAAAATATCTGGTAAAGTCTTTGTATTAATCATACTGTGGTGGATTTATTGTGGTCAACTTGAGCAGGAACACACCCAGATGAACTGAGTTAGTGATTCTAGGCATAGAAGATTCACCTGAAGGTTACTGCCAACAACATAAAGGAGAATGGGAGAAGATAGGGGCCGGCTGATTCCCAGGAGAAGCTCTGTTGTGGCTGGTTCTCCCAAAGGGAACTTGGCTGTGTTCCTTACAAGAAGGAGCTTGGGGCCTTGCTGTCATTGAGGATGGCTGCTGTTTGCTTCAAGGGAGCTCTGGTCTTCATTTCCGCTGCAAGCATCATATCCTGGATCCAGTAAAGATTTCTTCAGCCATTCAGTGCGGTCACGGATGTACATGGGACCTTGCCGTGGGTTCCCAGCCCTTGATTGGATCTTTCGGATCTTCAGTGCATAGACAAAACATTTCAGCACATTTCCTGCATTTAATTTGTGTGTGAATATTGTAACTTGTAAATGTCTACTCTCTTGCAAACCATTGACTCTAGAAGAGTAACTAATACACATATTTTTAAAACCACCAAGCTACCGTTATTTTTACAATTATAATAAAGAAGTGTTCAGAAACTGAGTCAAATTTTTGAGGCAGTATCATTTCAAAGTTAGGAACAAGGGTTCTGGATGGATATTGTCATTTCCTACCTGTGTGACCTCCACAATTTAAACACTGTATCTCATTTTGGCAACTGTTAGTGTTTTGTTTTGTTTTGGTACTAGGATTGATCCCATGGCCTAGTGTATGCTAGGCAAGCACTCTATAACTGAGGTATATCCTAAGCCCATTTGTCTGTTGAAACAGGGTCTTGCTATATAGTCTAAGCTTGTCCTTTTTTTTTTTTTTTGAGACAGTATCTCACTATGTAGTTCAGGCTGACTTTGAACTTACTATGTAGCCCAGCTGATCTCAAACTTGTGGTGATCCTCCTGCTTCAGCCTCCCAAGTGCTGGGATTACAAGCATGTGCCACCAACCCCAGCCCTCTAAACTTGTCCTCAACTCTCTATGTAGCCCATGCTGGCCCCAAACTTGCTTCAGCTTCCCCAGTTACTGGAATTACAAGCCCATACCATTATGCCTGGCTTAATGATATTTTTAAAAATAAAGTGAGAATTGTACGATAGGCAGTAAAATTTAAAAAAAAAATTTTTGTCTACATATTTAGTACATTCCTTCCCAAAGGTTGATCCCAATATGCAATGAAATTGAATGACAAGTCGATTCTAATTTCAAGTTCTTCCTCCAGAAGGGACTATTTCCAGGTCCCCACTAAATCCAGAGAGAATTCCTAAATTGGTTTCTTGGGATCTTTCCTGCTCAGTGATGCCCTAATTTACACTTCATAATTTGCAGCCTGCACGTGAGGCATTCTTGAACAGTCTGAACGGAAAAGAAATTCTTATCATAATTAATTTTTAAGGCAGCAGGGACTTGGTTATGAGCTTACTCCAAGCCAACAACTGAAGGAGCAATGTCAGTGTGACAACAGGTCAAAACAACACAGTCATGTCTCCCATATCACCACTTAATTAAAGTGCTTGGCTTAAAAAGACACCAATTTATTTCCTTTGCTGACGCCATTTTCAAAGGACTACAGTCCATTGCTTGTTTGGCTTTAGTAGCTTCTAATACTACAACTTACACTTGTTTAAAAGGCGTATAAAATCATATAGCTATCCGCTGATAAATAAGCACCTTTATTGGATTATAAGATTTGCATGATTTCAGAGGTGTTTCATTACAAAGAAAAACATTTGCATTACAAGTAGTTTTTACACAGACAAAAAGAAGACTGAACTTTGAGATGAGAGGTATTTTACCAGAAGCATTTAAGAAGCTATCTCAAAACAGTTTCTTTCCAACCCCAGTGGGATTCATTTCCCAGGGCAATTGCCTAACAGGAGAAGCAAAGTTGCAAAGCTGGCTATTAGATGTGACCTTGAACCAGCGGTAATCTAGAATGATGAGCTCAAGCAGGATCCTGGGAATGCTGCAGGACCATTAGGGCCCCAGGGGTCATGGCTGGGAGGACTTGGGCTTTCTAGTAGAGACTGAGTTAAGTTGCAAATCAAGAATTAAGTATTCCCTGCTGATTAGAAAGAGCTTTGATTCGTCTTCTTTTTTATTCCATAGCTCATTTCATTTTCTTTGTTTTAAAAGAATCCTAATAAGCATAAAAATAGATCTGATCCATATGAATGTGAGAGAAAAATCTGAATTTTCTGATTCTCTTTGTCCCATTTTGCTTTCTTCCTTGCCTTCAATGGACAAAACAGGAAGATAGTTATGGCTGGAGGCTAAACATTCACTAACAGAAGTCTTCTCTTTGGGATTCTTTTGGAATACTCAGAGTGTGTAGAGCAACAAATGGGAATTAAGATAATACAACTCTTACTTATCTTTCAGAGTCATACATAAAGCATGAAATAAGGAGATAAACCTTGATCTAGGGGAAAAATACATTGTGCCAGTGCTTGAGTTTGTTCTTACCTTGGCCACTAGGTTAAATAAGTGACACTGGATAATCATTTATCTTTCTTTGGAGATAATATCTTCTCTAATTTTTCTCAGTGTGACTGCCAGGAAGGAGAACACCAAATAACAAAAGGGTGTGATAACAAATGTGAAGATGAAGATGGAGTGAGGATGATGAGGATAGGGCATAATTGTTCAGAGAAATTTAGGTTTTTAACTAGTCTAACTGAAATTTTATTTTAAAATGTCCCTTCTCTGATGACACTACATGTTGGAAATTATTTTCAGAGGGCTGTTCTGCAAGCTGTCCAGTGATGAAACCTCCCCAATTTCTGGAATAAGTAGATTTACTTATGACACACAAGTGTTTCTCTTGGCATTTATTATCAATTCTTGCTCATCAGGACAATGTATAAGCTAAACAAGTGGTTTCCAAATAAGACTAATGTATCAGACATAAGAAAACTCCTCACCTCTCCACACTGAGATGTGTCTTCTAAGTGGATTCAATTTTTAAAAAAAATATTTCAAACAGTTGATTTATTGACTGGCTATAATGGCTTTAACTCAGCATGTCTTTATGCCAATCATTATGTTGACATACCTAAAACTTGGTATATATCCATTATCAGGTCTCATAGTAATGATAATGATATATAATCATATCCATAGGCTTCTGCCCCCATAGAAGTCAGAGTTAAACTAAAGTTTTCTTTTAATTGCTCTGAGCCTGATCTTCCTCAACTGATTTATCTGAGTAGTATTACAGTGGAATAATTATAGCTATGTTCCACTTTTTAATTTTATGTAGGGTCTGAAAACTCTAGACAAAACTCATTTCACAGAAGAGTCCCAGAGACTATGCCTCTCAAATTAGTGGACATATGTGGAAAAAATAAATCTTTGTGTGAGAGAAAGAAAGAAAGAGAGAGAGAGAGAGAGAGACAGAGACAGAGACAGAGACAGAGACAAAAGAGAGAGAGACAGAGAGACAGAGAGAGACACAAATAGGATGAATGTCTGGGGTCAGTCATGTACCAATCCAAGTATTAATGTCTGAGCTACTTCAATGGCAGCCCAGTTCATTTCATGGGAAAACGGGTTAAATTAAATCAAGTTTTTTGTTACTATTAAAAATAAAATCTGAAATAATGTCCTATGTGGAAGCTCTTTGTAACTCAGGTTTCTCAGCACTGAAGACTTTTTCAGCTTTCTCAAACCATTTTAGTTCATAATCACCTGTGATTTCCATGAGTACCCGTGAGGAAAGAATGCAAGGCACATGTGAGGGCTGTCAAAGGCGAGACATTGTGGCCCAACAGGTCATATCACACTCTTAGGGGCTGCGTCCAATTTCCATCCTTGCAATTCTGCTTTTCAGTTCCTGTCTCCCTTGTGTGACCCCAACACTGGAACTGGGTTGTAGAATCCTGTCCTCACTCCCAAAAATCATTCAGGTTCTGTAACTTAGTATGTCCATGACACTAGCAAATCCAGGGAGCCATTTTCCAAATAAAGCAAGAACATTACAAAGTCTGTGATCAAATATATATACTAGAGAACCAGTTGTGTATGGCTGTTTTCTATCTCCCTTGACTTGTTATCCTAACTTTTTAAAACGTAAGAGTGAAACTACATCTAAAAGAACTGCTTTGCTTTCTTTAGCAGCTTCCCTGTTTCCAGCAATCCCAATATATAATACATTTGGATTGAAATGTTTCCCTACTTTTGGGCCTGTTTTTTGTTCACCAATATTTTCAAAAACATCTGTTCCAAAGACAAATCTTAAAGTATGCTTTCATTTTTATGCTAGCACCTGCACAGATAAATGTTTTGGAAATAGCAATATCATGATTCATCTTTACTACAATTTAGGGCTAAATTACAGGATTTTTTCAAAATTAGGAATATTAAAAAAATGATGTACATGTAATCTTCAGGCATAAATTCAATGTTTGAAATGTAAATCTTAGTCCTGGAGAAATATACAGATATCAGATACTCAGATAAAGCATGAAAAATGTCCTTAATCATCTACATTTCCAAACAACTATATTGAAAACATAAAGAAAACATCAAAATGATTCATTTACTTGCTCTTCCTTTGGTTTTGTGCTAGGGGGTGGATTTTTTACTCTTTACTTAAATACCATGTGAAAATGTAACTGTTATTTAGGAAAAAAATTTCTATCTTTTTTTTTTGTCTTGCGCCTATTTTTATCATTGCTTCTTGAACCCTGTTTATGCCATTCCAACAATTTTTCTCCTCAATGTGAGTTTTAGTTCTTCACTGGAAAATGACTTTTTTGGTATTATTTTTAGCTGTAGAAGACTATATATGAATGCTTTTCTATCAGTGTCTTATATGCTGGGGTTAGCAAATTATAAAAATAATGCAAAAATGAACAAAAATTTTTCAACATAAGGATATAATATCACAATAGTAAAAAGACTAGATAACATTCTATTACAACCATGATAATTTTTATATTTGATTACTGAGAAGCTAATAAGCACTGAAATGTGCCATGTTGTAGATTACTAAGAAACAAAATTGAAGATGTATTCACTATTACTGTGTTCCATGCTGTGGCATTCTACGTTGGAAACAGAGATGTGCCACCTTAGAATTAAGTACTTTGTCATTCATATCAACAAACTGCTAAGTGACAAAATCTGGTCAAAATGTAATTCTGGTGCAGATAGTAATGCAATCTATTTCTGTAAATTGGTTAGTTTATTAAGTATTACAGGGTGTTTTTTCATCAATGAAACATTTTAATGTTGTTAATAGGAAGGGCATTTATGAGAGTATGATTTGCATAACTGCATGGATACATTTATTATTTTACAGCAGATTCTACCTAGAAGTAAATGTGCTGTAGTTTCCTTGAGAAATCCACTGGAACTTTAAGAGTAGTCATGACATGGTCACATGCATATAGTCGATGACCTGATTCAAATCATGAGCTACTAGCCTCAACTGAATTCAAGAGTAAAATCTCATGAATACCTTGAAAAAATGTAGTGAATCAAAAGAAATGTTAAACTGAAATAAAAACAGTCATGAGACAGCCTGATCATGAAAAATTGCTTGGCTCAAAGAACTTTTAAAGGTTAGAATTCCGTTAGAGGTTAAAAAAAAAAAAGAAAGCAATAGGAAAGGAAAAACACAGGGAAGAAAAAAGATTAATATACTCACTGCCTCCTTTTTTGTCCTATTAAGCTCATTTTTTTCCTAAGAGGTTACCATTTTTTGCAGCTGGTCAGAAATATCACATTTCTTGATGTCTCAAAAGGTTTTATAAGACTAGGCTTCGCCATACTTTCACTTGAATAACATATTAAGCAGCTGTTGAAAATAAAAATGCATTATGGATATTTGAACAGAGACACCAATGAGAGGAAAGCAATTGCTCTTGGGATGTGAATTAAGACTAGCCATCTCCTATAGTATTCAAATTTTCACAAATATTATAGCATCTAACCACAGGGATTCTAACACATAGGCTCCAGGTGCTTTTTAGTTCAGACAATTTCTTGGTACTTTTACAAGTACAGTTAAAAGTTTTATTTTTAATTAATTTAACATATGGTACGTTTGGGAGGTAAGGGGATTGGATTTATTATAAGGTGTCTCAGGATGATATGCATGCCAAATAACTCCTTTTAAATGACTACAAGTGGCTTAGTACAGCTACACTATATAAGGTGAAAACAAAACAAAAGCTTATTAATTCACGATCGAAAAGCTCTCTAGTATGAAATTTCATTATGAAATATTTTTTAAAATTTCAGTAATACTTGATTTAATCTTGATGTATTTTAAACTCTCCCTGTTTCTCAACATATTGGTAATTTAATATACTCACAGTACATGCGCATGATCGTTTACCCACTGTCATATATAAAAATAGGTAAATGATTCTTCTATGCTAATGAAACTTACTTTACATTAGTTTAAAATTTTTATGTGCAATTTTCCAACCTTGTCTGTTTCTTTTATCATGCCAAGTGAATAAATGAATATATGAAAGTTGATTTCTTGTAAAAGAAATGTTCAAATCTGGCTGCCAGTCAAGGAGTTCATATACATACATATAACATAATAGATGTATATTAGCGCTTTCCAGTTGCAGAGCAAAATAGTTTCAGAGTACTAATTTTGATCATAACATTATATATTTCTTAAAGACACGAAAGTCAAACTGAGTTCCTTCCTACTGCCAAAAAATCTATAGCACATTTCCGACATTTGAAATGCTACGTTCACTTTTGGAATCAAAGACAACAGTGCCAGAATGATAAGACAACCAAGCATTCAAATGTGCCACGAGGCTTGCAAATCACTGTGGTCAGAATGCACAGTTTAAGAAGCAAGGAAAAGCTGACTTTTCTCTCTCCTGTTACAAATTCATTTGGAACTCAAGGGTTTATGGAAAAAATAGACTTAGTGGGCATTCAAATATTTCAAAACGGTATGCTGATTAGCAGCGTGTCACCAAGTAGCTTTCAAGGTAGGAAATTTACAATTTACCCACCAGTTTAGACAAACACAGAGATCAAACACAGGGCCTTGAATTTGCTAGGCAAGTGCTCTACCACTGAGCTAAATCCTCAACCCCATAATATAACATTTTAACTGAACTACATTTCTAGGGAAGTTCAGAATCAGAATTCCTGTTTTAAAGATCTATTCTAAACCATTGCTTCAAATCCAAAGTGCTATAGTAATTTCTGGAAATGTAAAAGGGTATTTTAAAAATAATGCTTATTTTTTTTTCTTCTCATGCACACACATGAAGCTAGATTATTAAACAGTATTTTTGTAAAGCACACGTTTTTCCTATACTGGTTATAACAAACGTAGATTTTGCTTTACTCCCCTTTTAAAAAAGTCATTCATTACAGTATCTACTTCCAACTGATTTCAAGTACAGTACTTTACAAAATTAAACAACATATATAATTAGGGATAAATTTTGTCAGAATCAGAGACAGCAAAGAGCATGGACTATTAGCAAAATAAATCCTGCTTTGGTCTGATATGGTACCAAAATGACTAGGAGATTCCTACTAACTGGATTATACAGTTTCTACTTTCTAAAGAAAGACATCAGATTTTCTCAAAATAAAGTCAGAATGCAACATATTGCATGACTTCTGTGTTTATAAGATAACGAACATCAACTTCAACTATAACCCTATAACTTGTCTGATTGTCTCACTATACTAATACGACTAAAGCACGTATTTGCATTAATGCAGAAAATGATATTTGCATTGATATTACTTCCTATTTGACTTAAAATTATAATTAATGTTTGTATTACTGTGCCACTAATAGCTTGAAAGTTCTTGGCTCTCCACCCCTTACACTGATTATTAAGTCAGAGATTATTTACCCCTTTCTATTCAGAACTTGAATTAAATACTTTATATGGCAATTTAGCCAGGAAGAGAAATCTAGGGTGCTACTTTATTTCTCTTTACTTCAAAAACATTTAGGAAAAATCTTCTGTTTTCTGACCATGTTCACAGGAAGACTTCTGTGTGAGAGTTCTTTTTAGATAATGTCTTTGCCCTTACGTTACTTTAATACTTTTCTTTGAATCCTTAATATTATCTATTTTCTTGTGAAAGTTTTTTTTAATTGTTTTGTTTGGATTTTGCTTACCCATCATGTCTGGAAAAATCTTTTAACCATTATTTCTTTGAATGCTACTTCTCTTCTATTTCATATATTCTCTCTTTTTGATATTCATATTTATACTTTGTAGTAAATCATTCCATTCTCCATGTTTTTTATTTTTGTTTCTCTCAGTCTCTATTTTGTACATGTAAATGCTTTAAAATAGTACAGTCTCTATTTTGTACATGTAAATGCTTTTAAATAGTCACACAATGAATCTCTGAGATGTTCTATAAGGCTTTATTTCCTCAGATTAGTTCAATAGCACATGTTTTAGGGTACTGGGTGTGGCTCAGCAGTAGAGCACTTTATGCTCTATTCTGGCTGAATGCCTTAATACTACATTTCAGGTAATTAATTTTCTTCCATCTATGTTGAATCTAGAGCTTACCTATTATTAATTTCAGGAAAAATATTTTTTCATCTATGCTGTGCTTGTTCCATTTCACTTATGTTTTCATAATTTCATATTCTTTATGAATATTATTACTTTGCTTTTCACTCTGAGTATATTAAACATACTTATTTAGAACTAATTATTTTTATTTAAAACTCATCTCCCAAATACTGATTTCACTGGTTTTCTCCACCCCCCCATCACTGGTTTTCTTAGCATTCATTTTATTTAAGTATTTTGGAACTGTCATTTGTACACTCACTTTGAATATTATTTTATAAATTCTCTGTCTCTGCCTTTCTTTCTTTACTTACTGCCTGCATGCTGTATTTTGGTCGCCTCCATTTAGTCCCCTGCTTCATTACAGAATCAGTTCCTCTACCTATTGACACCTTGGGTCTTTTGTCCTGCCATGAAACCGGCACTATTACACTTCCAGTCTCTAAGCCAGGGAGTATCTGGGCTCAAATTCTGGCTTCCAGGCTGCATTTGCTCTACCCAGCCACCCTCAGATACTTAGCTTTCTAGAGAGGAAATGACAGGCTTTTCTTTTTCTATTTTTCTTCCTTTCTGATACTTTTCAGCTCCAGCCCAATCTCTGGTTCCGACACAAAGCCAGTGCTGGTCCAGGCCTCAGGCAGGACACCTTCAGAGGCTGTCACCTGTGGGCATCAACCTGCCTGCTTCTGGTGAAGTTCCTGCCAGAGACCAGGAGGCCTCCACTTCAGCTTCACTTGCTGGTGTATTTCTGTTATTTTCCTTGCATGGACATATTTATGTTGTTTTTGATTACAGATGTCCTTTTAAAATTTTCTCTTTCTTATATTTTATCTATCACTCTTTGATGTTTAGAACTAAGGAGGCAGAAAAAGATGTATGGGTGTGGGGAAGATGGTGGTAGAAAGATGAACTCATAATACCACATTCGGAGGAAGTCTTCACTGAAATATATTGAAATATATTGAAATATTTCCTAAAATGTCTCCGCATGGAGTCTGAATTCAGGAGAGGAGCAGCTCTAGACTCCTCTCCTTTGTAAGAGGATCTCAGAGCACTCGCATTAGAATCATCAGAGACACTCATTTAAAATGCACAGTCTAGGCCTCTCCGATTTACCCAATATGCCAATTTCCAAGGGTGGGAGCCTGGGACTTGACAGTTTTATCTATACTTTAGCTGTTTTGTCTGCAAGATGAAGTTTTGAGAAATCAGTGCCCAACCATTAACGGTACTTGCAAAATCCTATTTCTAAGAATCTCTTAGGTGTTCTCTCTTGTATTCCCAGATGGGATAGTGAGAACATTTAACACAACAATTAGCAGACTTTCATCTTTAAGCAGGAAAGTAAACACTTTCAATCAACAACCCTTCAGAAGGTATCTCAAAAGCAAAAAGTATGCTAAAATAGTTATATTGTTAGTCACTCTCAAGAAATTACTTCTCTTTGCAATCACCATGGTGCCTACCTGGTGACTGACAAGCCATCGCTAGGCTCAAGAGTGAAGAAAACTATGAGGGACAGGATTTAGATAAAGGCTCTTGACACTGGAGCAGGGCTTAGGGGTAAGTCCTGGGATCAAGCCACTATGGCTGATGAGGACACACGGCAGGTTAACGGCCTGTTTTAACTCCTGCTTTTACACCAGGCTTTGAGGACACCAAAGCAGAGAGGGAATGTGAGCTAAAAAAAAAAAAAAAAAAAAAAAAAAAAAAAAAAAAAGAGGACACATACTTGTCTAATGCATGATAATGTACTAGAATGCATTTTAAGGAAACAAGGGAAAAATATTCAAAATATACCTTAGTTCAAAGTGAGTGAACGAGAATTTTTTCATCTCTCCCAGTAGAAATGCAGTAAAGTATATAAAAAATAAGCATGAAGCTTGTATTTCAATACTTCCATAGCCTGGGAAAATATTTATTTATTGTTCATATACTTTTTATTTGTGGTCCTCAATTTTGAGGGAATTCCTCATTTTTGTCCTTGCTCTGCTCTTAGCCCCTCATCTCTTCTTAATTTCCATGTGGCAGTGATGTTAATAGAGCTTCTGTGCAGAAAGTCAACACCATTTATTACAGCAATAGGTTGCAATTGGAAAGTCACAAAATCATTTTACATGAGGAAAATGGCTTTTTAATAAGAATCTAGTCGGTAACATGTCAGCTGACAGCTACTCACTATCAAGGTTCAGCAAAGAAAAATACTGTGTGTTTGTATGATAGAGAGAAAGCAGACTCTGGCCTCTCTGGGCTCTGCTATCCTCCATATCTGCCATGGTGGCACCCAGCTTTGCATGCAATGAAGACCATACACACCGCTAGGGGAGAACTCTTCGTGACTGTGCTAAATCACTTTCTGAACAAGAAAACTAGTCTTGTATGATTAGTAATTATATACCCGACTAAGTCATCTTATTGTCATGTTCATTATTGATACCTGCCCAGAACCCATGGCTTTTAGACACTAAGGATTTAAAATAAGACATGATTTTTGAGCATGTCATACTAAAATTGTAGAAAGCAGTATGGTAATCATACAGGTGTTTTTAAGAGCATGTCAATAACTATAGAAAATACCCATTTTATTGTGAACCATAATATTCTCATTATGAGATTGCCCTCAGGATGGATTTGAATATATAAAACAAAGCTTCCTCTCACTGATATCTGTCTTAACAAATCACCCATGAAAGTCAATGACTGGGGCAGAATCCTCATCATCTACCTCTAAACAACTAAGGTGACGAATGAAAGCCAACACCAGTGCACACATGTACAAGGATGCAGGTATTTGTGCTGTAGAATATCCAGCCCTGATCCTGGATCTGCGCCCGACAGGGAAAAATACGGCAGCCAAAGCTCCTGGGGCTATTACAGTCAGAATGAGACTAGGAGGCCTCAGTTTTGGCTGCTAGGATGAAAGGAAATATGCTCCTTGTAACTCAAACTGGAATAGGAACTGCATTTGCTCATAGAAACTGTGTTATAATAGAACAATTGCATTTTTCATTTCTCTAGGACCCTGTATGTCTCCTGAGAGATGACCCCAGAAGGATACAGGTGCCCAATCCAACAAAACAGCTTTGTGGCTAAGAGGCAAGGATGTTCTGATGGGGCAATTCTGGATGGTCCTCACCTAGACTGAAACAGTCTCCAGAAATGTCCCTTTAATGCTGAAAATAGACGTTGCTCGGAGCCACAACTATTTGCTTTGGCTCCTTACTTTTTCTTCCTTTTGTTTGGTGTGTTTACCTCATTCGTCAGAGTGCCACTACATGGATGAAGCAATTTCCAGTTATCAGAAGCCTCTGCTTGCTGTGTTTATCTGAACCCTTGACTGCCCTTGGTTATCTTGAACCTGCCTCTCTGCTGCTTTGTGGCCTGAGTACAACCAAGCCTGAGGTTTTATTTCTTGAAATAGTGCCCACGCTGCTAGGCTAACAGAACGGGGGCTGATTAAAGGCACGTGGGTCATCTCAGAACAATATTTTTTTAGTACCACACGTGAACACTGGTCGAGTTGGAGAAGAATGCTTCTTTAATGAATGGACGAATTCCACTTTGTCCACAAGGAACCCACCAAAGTTTAATGAGAACAGAATGTACTATGAAGGATGACTATTTTTAATTCTCTAATTAGGTAAGCTAAAATTTTATTTTATTTGCATTACTGGGGATTGAACCCAGGACCTTCACAGTGAGCTACTTCCACAGCCCTTTTTCATTTTTTTATTTTGAGACAGGGTCTCACTTAAATTGTCCAGGCTGGACTTGAGGTTGCAGTCTTCCTACCTCAGCTTCCCAGAGTGCTGGGATTACAGATGTACACCATTATACTCAAATTAAATGTGATTTTTGAAAAAAGAACCCAAGTATTTGTGGTGTTAACCAACCATAGCCAGCAGTCATCTCTTTAATTGCTTGCCAGCCCTCCTTCACCATGTTTTCCTGTCAACAATTCTTTCCTCTTTTCCTCTTCAAGGATGAGGCTCTTTAAGTCCACAGAAGATAAATGTCTGTAGTTGGAGCTAAGATTTTCTCTAGGGAAACACAAACATCCCAGTCAATGAGGATTCAGAGTCTTACCCCAAGCTGCCCAGAATACAGTACATATTTCTGTCTGCATTGTATTTATGATTTACTGTCACAGAAGGAAGTGTCTACCAAGGAATTTGGACGAAAGGACCTCTGGGAGGAATGGTTGATAAATGAGTTTCTTTTTTTGTGGCGTATGGAAGAATTTAAATACAACTAAGTTAATATTTATCTCTATTCTTGCAATGATTTACTAACCACAAGACCTGAGAAGTAAGATTTTCTGGTCAATATTGTATCTCCTCCTGTACACCAGAGTGTTAGGTTATGACCCTGTTTGCTTTTTCCCATTGTAAACTTGTGATAATATTTTTATATGGCTCATACTAAGATAGAGAGCTCGGATTAAAGATGAGGTAATATCTAAAGAACGAGATAACAGAGACATTTGAACCCAATAGGTCAGGTTTATAAAAACAGGTAGGAGATTAGTATAATAGATATTTGAAAAAATAACCTCAAGGCTATTACACACACAATTATGTGCATATCAATTCTGAAATGGATTTTAATGTATTGGTATCACCATTCTATTCCTTATTGTATATTTTGACAATAAAAAAGGAAGATTTGCAAATGAAGAATTAAGACAGCATAAAGCAGCAGAAGTATTATGGGAAACTAGGTCATTTACTCATGATTTATTGGGATGTCTTTTTTAAATGATGCAATATATTTTGAACAAATGTCAATTTCATTATTGCAACTTTTAAAATTCAGAGTCATTCTTTATAGCTCTAATATGTGCAGTACCTAAGTCTTTCTTCTCATTGAAGGTCAGCATGTAACAAAATCCATTCGTTCATTCACTCAACAAATGCTTAAGGTCCCAGGTCCCAACACCAATGTCATTTAGGTTACAATGTTATAAAAAGTAACAAACAATGTGACATTTTCTTTCTTGTTAGAATGACATTATTTAAAAGACCTGCACTACTTACTACCAGCTTTTTCTTTATAGAGGTTTCCAGGGTCACAATTCCCTATAATATGCTATTTTGACATATTTTGATAAATTTTGTTGCTGTGAAATGAAGCAGCAGACCCTGACAATCGCTATGCATCTTGAAATGAACGTATCTTGGTTGTATAAAAATTTAACCCAAATATGTAAGATCCAACCTAGAAACAAAAAATTAATTTTCTTAGATGATAACCAAGAGTTTATTTATTCTTTTTCATATTACTGAATTTATTTTATGAGTTTGGTTTTTAAACTAGAACTTTGTTCACCAGAGGTCTGGATTGAAAAGTAGATAAAGTTATCCATAGAAAAAGCATAAAGATAGTAAAATTTCTACAGGCCACACAACAAAGATTAACTTTCTTCTTTCAGAGACATATTCTGGATAGGAAATTCCTCCAATCACCTCCTTATAATTCTATTCAGTACTGGTGGAATAAAAGCAAAGAGCATCCTGGATGTAAGGACCATGACTCTATAGTTTCCTGCTTTACATCTGTTTCATTGCCCTGCTTTAGCCTAAAAAATTCAAGATGGTAAATCTGCTTGTCATGAACATGACAGGACTTAAATGTCTGAAAGTGTAATTAATCAAACACCATTTCAGTCATCATTTCATATTTTGTCAATGGAAATACACGCAAAAATTAAAATAGGCCTTTGCAAATTTACTTTTTAACATTAAAATGCCATCTTTGACATTTCCATTTCCGTAGGCTCATGAAGAAGTTACAATGAGTCTGACACCAAGAAAACAATAACAATAAAGTTTAAAGCATCACATTATTTTAAGAGTAAGAATGATCCTTATTAACCCTCTGAAAAGATACTTATAATCCAGAGAAGCCTTACCTACTATCAATATGTTAATAATTTAATATTCTGGTCTCCCTTTCTATCTGAAGGACAGAAATATATTTTCAGCTGAGTATCCACTGGATATCATACAGGCATTTTAGAGCCAACATAGCCAAAGTTATTTCAGAGATACTAAAATAACTAAGTGGTATGCAGGAATTAGTGAATTCTTGTGTTAGAAATCTGGGTGGGTGGTACAGCCGGATCTCTAATACATTGCTAGTCAGAGCCACAGGACAAGAATTCTCTGAATCTGCTACAAATCAATATACAGTCACTGACACTGAATTTAGCTTCTAAAGAATGTTCTATCATATACAGATATTGTAGCTTGTTATACATTTAATAGATGGGTAGATATAAAAGAAGCAGATACACATGAAAAAGTTAGAGAACCATTAGTTTAACAGAACATTAGGAGTAGGAAAGATGCCTTTTCCACATCCCCAGAGAAAGACATGCACTATTAACAGCTACTTGATAAGCCCAAAGCTAAACTCAGCCTCCTCTTCAGTAGCCAGAACTCTCACCTGAGCTCCACTTAACAGGTAGGTGTCCCATCATTGTTCCCAGCGTGTTAAACTGGAAATCTTTTTGCTTTTTCTTCTTTAACATTTTCAGTTAATTACCAAGGCTTTTTAATTCTTCATTTGAAATATTTTACCTTCTATCCCTTATGTCTAATATCTATTGTTACAAATATAGTTTCTATTAACTTATGCCTATGATTTTGTAAAAGCCTTCTAAGTGGATCAAACTTCTAACATTTTTGCAATCTGATTCCTCCTGCACAATATCGCCAAGTTAATCCTTTTAATATTCTACCCTTACACGGGAACTCCAGTGATGGTCTTTGCACACCTGAGGCTTCCTTCGGACTCAAGTCTGGTTTGTGAAGCTCCTTTATCCCTCTAAATTCTTCAACTTTCTTGCTGTCCCCGATCCTTGATTTTATGCCATGCCCCAGAATATTCCTTCTCTTCATTCCTCCAAATCCTAACACACTGAACAGTATTCCACCTTTTTCAAGGCCTAATACAAATCTTTTTTTTTTAATCTTCCTACCACATAAATGGTCTACATTACTTTCTGGAGGGTCCTCTAGTGAGAAGGGACCATGTCTTTTGTTCACTATGGTGTCCCCAACACCTAGCACCTAGTCTGGCACATCACAAGTACTCAGTGAACATGTGTTAAAATGAGTGAATATAAACATCATTGCAAATTTCTTCTTAATTGTTTCTTTGGTATATGGAACTGCACATTCCAATCAAAGGTAAGCTGACATGGACAGTTTTTTGAAGACTGGGACATGGTTATTGTCCCTTTGCCATCTCCCAAAGTGTTCTATGAGCTCAACATACAGTGAATGTATTCCTCTTAAATGCACAGCCACATTCTCATCGGTGTACAAAGGGAATGGTGGGTGACGAGGGAGGGAAGGCCCAAGCTGGCCCTTGGGTGGGGCTCCCCTTCTGACCGAAGTTATGCAGTATTTACTCTGAATATCATAGAAGACATTCAGGAAAAGGTAAAGAAGTGTGGGAGGACGATGACGATGAGGGAATGTTCCATACAGGAGGGTGGGAGCTGATTTCAGTTTATGGTTTGATTTCTCATACACTTAACAAAAGCCAGGTTAGAGGTTAGTGAAAGTAGTGCCACATGACAATAAAGTTCCTGAACAGCAAGTTTTAGCTTCCTTCCTGATGCTCTCTACTCCACTGATGAAGAAAACTGCCTTCCATGGGGAAGTGGTAGCTCTGTGCCTACTAATGATGAAGGGCCTTTTTTTTTTTTGGTGCCAGGGATCAAACTCAGGGCCTTGTATTTGCAAGGCAAGCAGGCGAGCACTCTAAACCCTGAGCTAAATCCCCGGCCCTGATGAAGGGCCCTTAAGGGGAATCCAATGATTGCATGCCTCCACCTTGGCCTTCTCCTCGGCTCCCACCACACAGTTACACTTCTCAGGCTCCCTTGATGAGGAGCTGCATATTCCAATCAAAGGTAAGCTGACATGGACAGGATTTCCTAAGTATCACCTTGTTTGAGTATGAGAAAATAGAACACATTAATTAATAAATATACTTTATTTTCATGCTGTGGTTTGGAGCTTCTTGAACTCAGAATTCAGATTGAAAAAACATGTGCTTCACATTAGCAAAGGCTTGACATTTTTAATCAGTCTGGCTGCACTGCCTGCACACGCAATGTGTCAACATGAGAAAGTGGAAATACTGCCTTTGCAGCTTCCCGTTCTCAGGGCTCTGATTAGGCAGACGCTGTCAACTTCATTTGTACTTGATCCATAAAAAGAGTTACATCGTGATATTCTCTTCAAATTCTGGCAAGCTTTATTGATGGCTTAGATGTCTGAGTTAGTTTGGCTTCTATTAAAAACTCCAAATTTGTTTTTTAAAGTGATGAATTACTTCCCTTTGTAGATGTAGTTTTTCATATTCCAAAATAATATTACTGACCTTGGGGAAGATTTAGATTGAATACTCTGTTAACCATTCATAGATTTTTCACAGTTAGGTTACACACTGAAAAACTGTTAAGAACTTTATATTTAATAGTCCTTATGACACCTTACTGCCCTGCATAAAGTAAGGGTTGTGATTATTCTTTTACTGGATGAGCAGGGGAAGCAAGCTGTCAGGAATTGTTTTTATCAGACTGTACTGATGGTGACTGAAAAAATAAAGTAGCAAATTCTGAAGCATGGTGATAGTAAGTCCAAATTGTTCTTGCTGATTAAGAAATTAATTTTCTGGACTGGGGATAAGGTTAAGGAGCAAAGACTGTGCTTGACATGTGTGAAGCATTGGGTTCAATCTGAGAGAGAGAGAGAAAGAGGAAGAGAGAGAGGGAGGGAGGGAGGGAGGGAGAGAGAGAGAGAGATCTTTACACAAAAAGAACCTGCTCTTAAATTGTATCCTGTTTTGTAAAGGTATCCTATTGCCCCAAGTGGGTAAGAAGGTACCTGCCTCAGCACAGAACTACCACCATATCTAGGAAAACAGATGAAAGATAATTTTCTTCTCAGACAAATAGATAATACTTAAACACAATTTAGTCTAGTGTTCCAATGCTATTTCACATCAAATAGTATTTCCTTAACTGCCCATATTCTTCAAGACAAAACATAGTACGGACTATATACTGCTCTTGTATTTGTACTTACAGTCAAGATACAGTGCACGAAGCCTGCAGCAAGTTACAAGGTAGAGCAGTCAGAGGTCTTCCAAAACAGATGCACAATCTTTTATTTATTACCGACCTTTTTATTGTTACAGCTGTACCATCATTATACTTCAAAATAATTCCTTATGCTCTGTTTGTTTGGACTATGAAAAGTACAGTCATTGTGCCTTTGTAAAAATGTCTTACTGGAGAAAACTTATTCTTGACCAATCAACCCTAGGACTTAAAAGTACATTTCACTTGACTGAACTACCATCTTTGCCAAACTGTGTCTGAATGATAGGAATATTGAATAGCACAGCTTCAGAAATGCTCAGGATTATATTTGTGTCATCTCTTTGGAACAAAATACATATGTGACTAAAGCAAGAATCCGAACCTCTACAAATAATTTGGAAATAATTGAACTGTGATGAAAAATATCTGGGAAAAATCAGCTTTGGACAAAGATACATTTCCATCATGACTATATGTTCTCTTTTATTCTCAGATCAAATTTGTCACAGAAACAACAGCGAAATCCCATTTCATTAAATAAAAAGTGAGGTTTTAAAATAAATTTCCTATTTTAGAACTTTGTTGTCTTTGAAATTATATCAAACATCATATAACTTACAAAACTTTGAATTGTCTCATGAAATACTCATTTGATCCACCAAAATTTATTAATGTAATTTCTCTCTTCATTTTTAGGAGAAAAATCATAATTGTGGGAAAATAAAATCCAAGGCAAGTGCAGCAAACAGGAAGTTTTACCCACATAAAAATTCCAGTGAAAAGCAAATCAACTCCTTTAACCTCCAAGAAAAGAGGTGAAGTAGATTAAATTTTCTTTTAAGCTCACTGGAAAATTTTCATTATGTCCACATTGATTTATTTTGGGCCATGGATGTGCACATGTTTATTTTTCTGGCTGGTTATGTCTACATTGGCCCAGAAAACTGACTACTGCACTAATGTCAGTGCAGACGCACAGTGCTTTGAAGAGCTGCACCGACTTTGTTCTTACTGGAACAGCAGTCAGCTAAAACACAGGTTTTGAGGCATGTGGAACAACTGTGCAAAAGTCATTGAGGGAGTACACATTTCCCCAAACTTGATATTTTACACATCAATTTAGAAATAATTAAAGGTCTTTTCCCTAAAGTTTTGAGTGAAATATTCAAGGCTAGCAAAGGAAACGATTTCTGTATTTTGGTATTTCAATAAAGGAGTTGATGTGAGCAGCTGGTGAGTATAGTCAGAAACTTGCCTATCACCTGAGCTGAGTGCAGTTCTCAAATTGCCCTTCATGTGGCATTGGGAATGCCAACGGGTGATGAGAGCCACTTTTCTAACTTTCATACTGTTCTGGCACATCCTCCATGTATGATCTCTAACCACTTGTTTTTGTTAATCAGTATCTATAAATTACATTCAGCCCAGATAAGAAGACAGCGAAGTGGGTTGGTACACAGATGAAGTAGCCTCAAAGTGGAAATGGCAATACTGGACCACATCATTCCTTGTTATGTGCTTTCTTATCTATTCCTTATTAACTTTTCATCTGTATTTGGAACTATAGTGGTCCAAAAATAAAGAAAACAGTAAGTTTAAGTGTTAAATGAACACCTTTAAATTTTTTTTATCACCAGAGCACAACTCTGTCATGCTCAGGCACTAAAGGAAAGCTTTAGGAAAGCTTTTGGAGCAATTTATAATAGACAAATGCAAGAGAAATTCACATAATGAAATAATAAAATATGTGACTTAGAGTCTCACTTAATATTTTTATTAATCCATGGCCCTGAAAAAAAAAACTGAAAACCATTTCAATGAAACAGATGTTGAATGGTCTCAGTGGAAAACAATTGAAGGCCTGTGTGCCATATAATTATTATAAAACACCACACATCTGGTACAAAGTTTGGCCTTCTATCAAAGGTCATTTAGGATAAAATAGGTAAAAGACTACTGGCCTCTTGAAAGTCTCAGCTTGTATTTTATAGAATGATTTCAACTTTCCTCTAAATTCTGCATTTACTAAATAAAATTTACTTCATGAAAGAACAGTAAGTTTCTCAGAACAAACAAATAATTAGCACATGAAAATCAAACAACTACTATCTATTTTTTTTAAAAGCAATGCAAAATTGTACAAAGCAACCTGATGTCATGGGAAAAATAATGAAAGAATGTGGAAAATTTACTAATGACCTTTTCATTCATGAAAAGCTAAAGTCTCCAAGGAAATCTAGAATAACTTGCATATGAGTTTATCACTAATCCATCATCAGAAAAAAAAAAAAAAAAAAAAAAAAAAAAACCTCTGAGCCGAGAGAAGACCTGCTAATGTATTCTGAGTCCACTGGAGCAGGAGAAGGAATGTTCTGGCTGTAATATTTCTCTCCATTGCTACAACCATCTGCCCGTCACGGGTCACATGCACTACCTACCATCAGCAGAGGGCTGCTCCACATTCATATTTATCAAGTCAAATCTTGAAGCTAGTAATGCCTGGCTTTCTTTCTACCCCAATAGTGTAATATGAATCCTATATTAGCCTGATAAATAAATACATAAACCCTTCCAAGTAAACATCTCTCAGAGAAAGCAGTGATTTTTTTTTTATTGGGGGGAAAATAACATTAGGAAATGAAATAACACTTGTGAGAATGAATAAGAAACTCTTGGAGCTCCCTTAATTAGAAAAACAGAGCTTAAAATACATTTGCATTGTGAATTTTTAAAAAATTCATTTGAAATACATGATTTTGCTATTTATTATACTTTTTTAGACTGCTAAATTGTTACAAGTTTATCCATCTTCTGAATTTTATTTCTTTCATCCACAAAGATGTTGTATCTTAAAAATAACTTTAATGTTATATGTAATATGCTAGCTTTACAATATCAACAGTACTTGGAAATAAATGAAATGTGCCTTATTTAGCCAACATACAGTGTTTTATCGATATACAAACAGAAAAATGTCATGTAATGAGATGATTAAGAAAAACACGAGCTTTGTGTCTTAAAGGTTATCCATTTTAGGTTACAGTAATTGATCCCAGTCACTTCAAATGTTTAAAACATTCCAAACCCTCAGCCAAATGTTGAAGAAATAACTCTGCCAGAATTTCAGTAGAGAAAATTTTAGAAGGCTGTTCAAATCCAAAGAAAAGGAAAAATATATATTATTGCTGAAAGTTGTACGTGTGTTCTGCTTTCCAATGAAAACCATAGCCAAATAAGCTTTCATTAAATTGGAACAAGATGACAAATACTGAAGCTGAAAATGCATATAGTAAATTGAAACGTTAAACATTACATAAGGTCTCTAATGTATAACAAAAAAATTTGAAACACAAAATAAAAGAAAATATTTTCAATATCTTAACAGCTGTCTCCTGTTTTCCCCAAGACACACAAGTAAAAAAGGTAATGGTCTTTGAAACTAAATTTCAGTTTTAAAAAAGCAAAGTAGAGATAGATGCTGGTTGACTCATAAATGTCACTAGCAAGATGATACAAATGTAGGAATATTTACAGTAGTTGCAAACACAACCTATCTGGAGACCTTTTTACTGTAGTCAGGTGAAGTGACAGACTGCCAGAGCCTCACTTGCCATAAACTTCACTCCTGCAACAATAACATGTTGTATATAAAGCTGCAAACTGGCAGGCAAGAAATGAACTTATTGCACAGCAATTTGGGGTACATTTTCCATCTTCTATGAAGGTTATAACAAAAACTGAACAAGTAGTGCGTTGTACTGCTCAAGTGGGCCATGGCACAATACAGAGATTACCAGAGAAAACTTGTTTTGTCGTAGTCTACAGGAGAAAGCAGAATTGAAACATTTTCTTCTGACCAAGTGGTTGAAATATCACCAATCACTGATGCAAAGGATACTCATAGCTGGTTTCCACACACAAAAATATGTTCTTGCAAACAAATTGTACCAGGTAGGGAGCATACTAATGACTTTATCACATACGCTAATTCAATGGGACCACTGTTGCCACCTTTTGCCCAGTTGCTCTTACCATAAAGAACAGGTTATATGTTTACAATTTGGTTAGGTGGTTCTCTCTATAAAGGAACAAAATCTTAGAAGTTTTAAAGATGAAAAAGGATCACCACTTAAACATTCTAAAACAGGTCTGCTCTCTTTTCCTACCCAAAATACTTTACCAAAAATATTTACCCTTACAATTCATAACCAAGGTGTAAAAGTGGTCATTCCTTTAGATATCACTTAGCTGTCACATATTGTATGCAACAATTTATAAGCTTATTAATCAATGCATCTGCAGGCCGAAATGTCCTTCCCAAAGTGCACAGGGTGACTCGCTAGCCTGACAGTATCTGTCACAAGATCCGGTTCAGTTCTGTGCACAGGGTAAATGCAATACGCACTTGCTGGGTTATACTGAATGAATTGAAACGAACTGATCTGAATTGAATTGAATTGAACTAAACTGAAGAGGAGGCGAATAGCTATTCTAACCCCCAAATGATGAGTCAAGTCTTCAATTTATTCTATATCAGAGGCGAGGTGTTATCAAATTCAGGAGGATTTTACAAAATTCTTTCTGATGCTAATATAATGACTTCTTACTGCCCTAAAGAAGGAAACCTAGCTCTTACCATTGCAGTATCTGGTGGCAAACTGCCTATTAGCTAAATAAAAACTGAAAAAGTAACATTTTACCTTTCCGCCAACTTTCCATCCCTTTGGCAACCACATTCAAGTAATCACCAATCAAGAGATTTTATTCAACTGCTATTTACACGTGGCTCATTCCTATGAATGTAGTATGGTGAGTGAGACGGACGTATGAGACAACTTTCACATTTCTTTGATCCTCCTGTCATGCTCAATTGAGTTTAAGTTAGCTAATACAAACTGGGCAGTAAGTCAATAAATACTAAATGTATAGAATAATACCACTGAAAGAGAGGGACATACAGATGAAAAACTATGGTTTATCTGGTAACCACAGTAACTCCAGGAGTAGGGTATAGATAGGTGTGTGTGTGTGTGCATGTGTGTGTGTGTGCGCGCGCGCGCACGTGAGCGCGCGCACCTTTGTCCCCTGTCCCTGCACTGTGTCTCCTCAGAGACACAGGCATCCACAAGCGTGTGATCCTAGTCCCACAGTCTAATGCCTGCCTGACATCTCGAACTACCTTAACTTAATAATAAAGAACTTAATGTGCTCAAGTTTAATACGTAAAGAATTCAGTGTCAAGTATCCTCCAAGTTAGGTGCAATCTTTTGTTCCATTTTATAGTAAATACGCATCCGCCTTGCTCTTGGACAAAAGGTCATTAGAACCTATTTGAATTTCTGTTTTCATAGGCTGTATGAGGTACCAACTTCTCTAAGCCTCTAAGTCCTCTCATGTTAAATGTCAGACTTTCTTCAGAGAACTAAATCCTACTAGGCAGGTTGCCACAAGAGTGCTTAAATAGCATGTGCTAAGGCCCTGGGCTCAATAACCAGTGCTGCGAAATTATTAAATAAATTCATTCATTTATTCCACTCTAAACTGGATTAGATTCAAAAGAAGTCACAGACAATACAAGATCTTTTTTATTTAAAAAAAGATCAAAATAAAAGATTTCCACATCAACCTGAAACAATTTATGTCAATTAGGAATGGCACTAGAATGATAATAACTATTTTTCCTTCTTACTTTGTGCCAGCTGCCGTTATTTAATAATCCTGTGAAGTAAATATTGTCAGTTCTATTCCATTTTAGAGATAAAGAAAGTGAGGCATCTAGGATTTTAGTATAGACATGAAAGTCTTGCATTTGTGTTTGGCAGATACAGAATTCAAACTCAGTCTGTATGACTCCAGACTGTAGTCTTATACTGCCTCCAGACACCCAGACTTATCTTAACAGTGAAACTTTGGTAGACCTCCAGTTCCACAAAGATGTGGACAGGCTGGAAAGAAGCCAGAGACAGATCCAGGTGATGAAAAGTACAGAAGGATGACTTATGAGAAAATGAGAAAAGTCCACATGTGCTTATATTGAGGAAAAAAGAAATATGACAACTATTTGTAGTGCAAAATGGAAGTATTATAGTGATTTAAAATAACCATCTGGAGTAAATGAATGGGCTGATTCTAAGAAAAGAAACTTTTAGGCAAAATCTTCCTCTCCTCTAAGCACCCAGAACCAATTTTATCTTGAAGAACTTCAGGATTTTAGCAACTTCAGAAAGCAGTGAAAAGTTATCATCTGGAGCATTTCAGACTATGCAGACAAATGTGAAATAAAATAATTCTACCCAGAAAGAGAGAAAGAGAAAGGAGGAGGGAAAAAACAAATGACTTCTTGGTCCTTGTCAAACTTTAATTTTTATGTTTAATAAATAAAACATTTTTATTTTTAAAAAGCATATCCATTAGTCCTTCAAGTCTCTTAGGTCTCTTGCTAAATAATGCATTTTAACCTTTAACATGTTCATTTTAATGGGTTTAGTACATAAGCAATCCCCAAACTACAAAAGAGAGCAAAAATTATACTAAGTATTTTAAGTATAATATCTCAGGCTACAACAAAGGCTTAAATATCTGTGGTTTAGTTAGACATATTAAACAATGTATTAATTTAGTACTTTCACTTTTCATTTTAGTCAAAAGGACAAAATTTTATCCAAAGAGATTCTTATTTTTAGTCCTTTAGTAATTAGTACTTCCCAAAAAGCATTTTGAATTTTTAAAAGTATTTTTACTTGGGTGGTAATAAACACTGACCATGATGATGTGTGAAAAGTTTCCTGGCAAACTTCCTAATGGGTTAATTTTTTTGAAAGAGTCAGACTGAATAGGAGACTCTGTGTTATTCCTAAAATGCTTAGTATATCCATTTGTTTCAGAAGTGTCATATCAGGGACAAATCAATGTGTTAAGAATTGTCTGATAATATTGTTGAGGGATTAATCTCACAGACTATATCATCATCACGATTATCTTTGGTATACTGCGGGCACAGTTCCATTTTAAACATGAAAAGCCTTCTAATGCCAAACTATGAGAGCCTATATATTGAATGATCTGCCACCATTCAATATTTAATCCTGCAATTGAAGCCACTAAAGGGATATAGCAAAGTAACAAGATGAATGAATCGTGACCTCAAACTTGCAAAAAGACAACCCAAACAATTTATCTTTCTGGCCTGGACAGCATTTTCTATCCAATATTCCTATCACTTCTCCTCAGTCTGGGAATTGTAGATTGATCAATGCCACATTAGCAAACTTGAAACAAGAGCTGGGAATTTAGGTGATCCATTGTTTATGCTGCAAGAATATTCTAGTTCACTTTAGTTTATCTGAAGTCTAAAATCAAGAGCTCATAATTAAAAACCAATTTAATTCATGAGACTACATTTTCAAGTAACTGTGGGGACTTAAAATAATCCAATGTCTATGAGAAATAAAAAATGTAAACAATTAAAACAAAAATTTAGAACTTTGTGCCGCAAGGCTTTCACAGCATTCTTTTAAATTGTAGAGCTCTCAAATGCAATAAAACCTCACTTTAGTTATTAAGAATTCCACCCCGATTCATTGGTTAATTGCATGTTATCACATCGTTTCAGTGTGTGATCTTATTTTCTTCACAACTAAGTAGGTTCAACCTGATGTATATGTAGCCAATGCCAATTCATCTAACATTTGTGTGTGTGTGTGTGTGTGTGTGTGTGTGTTTCAATCCTTCTGCAAGATTAGTTTCAGAGTTAAGGTCGGGGTTGAGGGGGTGGATAAATGTGGCCCTTTCTCTAGTGAATTCCCTATAATAATAATAATAATAATAATAATAATAATAATAATAATACAACCCCTCAGATTTCTTCCCTAGGGAAATAAATATAAATACAAATTAGGCAGCAAGAGAAACCAGTGACTTATTCCACAAGACGTAACAGGCCAAGCTCAGCCTGGCCAATGGATACATCGGTGATCTTTGAAATAACACTGTAGGTTTTGAAAGAGACCAAAGGTGATGTTTATTTTATTCTATTACTAAATTTTGTTTTGAATCACCATGTGCTCATAAGTGATTAGAAATGATTCTTAGAAATGATTCCTGCAGGATTAAAACTATAAAAGTATAATAATTCTCAGCCCTGGTGCATAGTTCCTGGTCCAAATGACAGCTCCCAATCAGTGGTGTGTTCTAACATCACATTTCAGCTGCTACCTACGATGTCCAATAGTTTCTCAATAATTGTGAGATATGGAAGGAAGCTAGTGATGCATATTAGAGGTGTCATTATTATTATGAACATGCCAGCAGTCCTCTGTGATAAAGTGTCATTGACTTCCTGCCAACACTCATGGATTGGTGACATTTTGTTAACCAGTCTACTAAAAAAATCCATAACAAGATATTAGATGATATTTAAAAATAATATCAAAGCAAGGGCTCATGTAAAAGGAATCTTACATCCTAAAAATGATAGCTCCAAAGTCTATTAGCTATGTTTGCCAAGGAATGCTGTATGATTTAACTATCGTGTGTATCATGAAATTCTAAGATAAAAAAATTATCTTTCGGCAGCATACATATGGCAAATGTATATTAGTAAATTAGACATGTGGAATAATCATTTCTATTTTCTGATACTTCTATATTCTGAGGTAATTAATAAGAGGTATTAATATATCTAGTACCACCAGGGAGAGGAAAAACCAAAATCTGTTGAATAGCTTTAATCGTGAACAGTAAATGTTGATTCACTCACCATCTTTCACTTTACCACCCAACTTGCAGTCATTTCTGCAAGAAGTGAAAGGTAACAGTTCTATATTTCCGATATTTCTCTATTCTGATATAGCAGAGCACTTGGCTGTAATGACATAAAGCAGCCTTGAGGAAGACTGACCCTTAAGGGTTTAAACCGTACGTATGCCTCTAATCATGACCTTTTCTTGAGCTGTCTAGTGCTTCATATGTTAGTCCTTTTCTACTTCTTATTTTACTTCTACAGGTGTCTAAAGATGCATATATTGTGGTTTCTGAATAGATGCATGATCACTCCTGGCATTCTGCTTTTTATTTTAACCAGTGTTAATCCGTCAAGTTTTTATTTAAGCTATACAAGCCTCTTAGATGACAGGCAATATTGAACAAAACACTTTTCCTAATGACTTGTCAGCAAGTGCAGGAAAATAAGTAGGAAAAGGATTCACATGTAAATATTTAAGTGAAATAATCTGTCATTTGAAAAGACATTTTCAGTTAGATATTTTTAATGATGTGCTATATAGATACGGTGATAGAAATGCACCTCATTAGGAGGAGACATTTTGATAGTATCTTTTATCCCATTAAGACAAACTGCCACTTATTATTCTTTACTCTTTCTTTCTCCATTGTATCTTTTATTTCAGTCTACATGGACACTCACAAATCTCATCAATCCTTAAACAAATAAATTTCTGTTCTATTTAGTTATCACCCCCTTAATTGTACAACCCAAACAGCCCTTCTCATTTGTCATTAAACTTCATTAAAGAATAAGACAGCCTCTAGTTTCTCATTGCTCCTCCGCTCTTTCCCTGCACTTTGAAAAACCCACTTCCAATATAAGCTAATTTCTTTCCTAATTTGTGGTATGAAGTACTCTCTTTAACCCATCCCTAAGTCTTTACTCTCCCCAGCCTCTCTCTTTTTTACCTTCTGCCCCCACCACAAATGCAGTAACCCCTCTAGGTTTGGTGGCTCACCCTCTGTCCCTGTTCTGTTCTCAGTGATGTCCCTTGGCAATAACTCACAGCACCACAGCCTCCTGTGTCACCACGTCTGCATATCTAATTCCTGCCTCTCTCTCCAGGATACTGGCTCTGCTTTTCCAAAAATGTTGGTATGGGTCGCTGGTGGATGCACCACATGGCCAAATACATATTTCAAGTTATAGGCAATGAAACTCATTAAAGTCACGCTGGGACGTCAGCTTACCTTTCATTTCATCTTGCAGAAATGACTGCAAGTTGGGTGGTACGGTGAAAGATGGCGAGTGAATCAACATTTACTGTTGGCAGTTAACGCTACTCAACAGATTTTGGTTTTCCCTCTCCCCAGTGATACCAGACGTGTTAATGCCACTTATTAATTACCTCAGCTCTGTACCCTACAGCAGGTGGCTATAATGACATAAAGCAGCCTTGAGGAAGACTGACCCTTAACTGTTTAAGTCCCATAGCCCTTATACAGAAAATGTAATTTTTTTCACTTGAGATAGAAGAACATAATAGACAAAATAGCCATTCAGTTAGGTGTATCAGTAACTTGAGAATCCTTGTAGATGAATGATAAGTAAAGTTAACTAAAAGCAGGGAGAACTCTAGTCAGATTGCACTCTCTGGAGCATCTCTCTTAAAATTAAGGAACATTCGATCCTCGGCACCAAAAAAAAAAAATTAAGGAACAAAACATTTGAGCAATTTGTTCATATTACGGCTGAAATGGTTTTAAATCAAACATTATGCCATATTCCCTCAACCGTACTTCATAAATCAGCTTTTTCTCAATTATCTGGAGGAAAGAGTCTTTATAAAAAGGATACACTCAGAAACACAGAGTCTCTGTCATCTATAAGCATAGCAAACAGTCTACACAATATATTAGAGTCGACCTTGGAATAAAGGATGCTACAAGTTGAATAATCACTAAATGCCATTACAATTATTGTATCTGTTCAGTTACTGAAAACAAATGTTGCCTTTTAATTGCATGTTAGTCTGGGTAGGGAGGCAGCACGGCTGTACCACAAGGCTGCCGGGCTACTGTGATATAGGTCTCCACACAGCAGAGAACAGCCAGTCTCATGTGACTGGGTCTAATTAGGGTCTGACAAACCACAATCAGCTCCTATTTGATAAAAAAAAAAAAAATTGAGTGAGTCCTACTGGAATCCTTAAGACACACCTGCTTTTGATTTTAACCTCTGAAATTTGCTAGATAAACAGCTTTATACAAATGAACTAACTTCTCTGAGTCTTAGCTTCCTAATTGACAAAAAGAAACTCCCACCTTCTCCATAGTCGTGGACATGGTTATAACCTTCATAGGATGATCAAATAACATATATGAAAATATTCTGTTAAATACACAACAGCTTACATTGTTATTTTTAATATTAGTTGAACATAAATTTCTCTAGAAGTAATTACTTTTCTATCCTAAGTTTTACAAACAGTTGAAAATGTGATTAAATAATTATATGCGATTGGCAAAAGTATGAGAAACATGGAAAAGTGGGATTTAGGCACAGAATTAACAACTATAGTGCTGCCTCAGTTCAGGAATTTAATTTGTTCTATGATTTTGGAAAAGATGGCCACATTTGTGTTTGTGTGAGCAAGACGAGCACACTCGTGTTTGTCACCTGATGCAGAGTTTGCAAACAAAAACAAAACTTTGCCAAGCCCTTCTGTTCGCAAACCAAATTGTTTGCAAACAAAAGTGTTCATGAACCGAGGCACTACTGTATTCTATTAAACGAACAAGTATCTTCCTTGTGCAGGACATGGTATCATACAGGGATTAACAAGATAATACAGTGGGATGTATAAGTCAGTCGAGTTTTGGGCAAAAGTAAACAGTAACCATCATACAAAGTATGATATTTAAATACGGTGAGTCAAACAGGCAGAAGCAATATCCATTTTGAAGAGCACCAATGAAAGCCTCACAAAAAAAACCCCATTGAGATCATTCATGAACACGAACAAGATTTTCAACAGTGGAGAGATGAGGACAGCAATGTGTTGCATGAACAAAGTCCTAGAAGCAGGAGACTGTAAGTAGCAGCATATTACTGGGACACACAGAAAATGCAGGAATGTCTCAAAACATACTGCAACCACATTTTACTGTCATTGCTAACTACATTGCTAACTATCTTGTACATCAGGGCTGTACTATGGGGGCTCAACGCTGCTCCTGCAATCCCACTTTAAAAGTGGAACACTTTCTGCTGCTTTCCAAACAGGTAAACCCACAAGAGCTCTCAGAGGAGTCCTTGGAGTCAACAACAACAACAAAAAGGCCACAGTGCTCTCGAAGAATGTGCTTATGCTAAGTTCTTCATATTTATAATGTTCTGTGACTCAACCACATCACACAGATAAAGCCCAGAGGAAATGTTGCAGCGAATAAATTATTAAACTGCTCTCATCAGGACTGGGCAGCACAAAGACTTGCCATGGTCTGTCAAATGCAAACGGATCCATAAATTTCAAAAAGAAGAATTACTCAAGCTAAGGAACAGCTGGACCTGCAGATCCCACAGTCCACCTGGGATCCCCTTACTGCAACCTGTCACTCTTAAAGAGTCTAATGCTAATACAGTCGATGCAACATAAAACCACACTGAGGGAGGGGGCACTGGACGCCCTCCGAGGATCTACCTTCTGCCTCACAAAATCACCTTTGAAGAGTCATCTACTGAAAAGCAGCTTTGAAACTACAGCTTTGTGCTGGCCCACAAAGACATGATATTGGTGACTTTGTTTATAATATGATGGATAGTTAAACACATTTCTACTTTGTCATATTTCCTGTTAGATACATTTCAGATTTCTTTGTGCCATATCCACTGAGCTAAAATGACTAATTCTTAAAGTTATTACATGTAATTTTTTTCTGACAGGTAAAATGGTTTTAAAATTACTTTAGCTCCATTTTGCAGTCTAATTTCTATGGCCTGGGCATGACTCCTTAACCTCTTTTTTTCCATCTAACAAACCTAAATTGGCTCATTTTGCTGAAATGGCTAAAACAAGGGTCTGGCTTTGCTAAGTGTATGAGTAGGTTGTATGAATGTGTAGTTTCTGAGAGAAGAGTTTGTAGGGCAGGTGGAAAGGGCAGCTGGTTGTGGGGATCAGATTAGTCGAAACACAAAACTGGTACTTTCATCTGTGCCTCCCTCCCTCCCTCACACAGGCACTGATACTTACAATCAGGATGAAAAGTTGGAAAACATCCCAGTTTCATTTAAATGGGAAGGAGAGATTTGACATGTTAATGATGTGGGATGTATTGAGAACAGCATCTTCCTTTCTTCTTCATTTATGATTTCAGACATTTCTATAGGGATGTTACAGTATAATTTATGTTTGAAATTTCAGTTATGAAAGGGACCAGATTCAATAACACTGACTAGGAACTGCAGCAAAAAGTAAGGTCTTACAGGCACCTCTCCCTACAGCATCATCTTCATCCATCTCTGAGCTGGCTATCGCTCTGCTTTTGTTGCGGGGCCAACAACTGCTGGCCTAAGCTTGCTAACCTTTTCAAAACGATTCTCACGTTTGTGATACAGATAAATGTTTCTGAGAAATTAGGGTGGCTAGAGAGTTTCACATTCCATTTTATTTATGATCTAGACTTTAGATTCAAAAGCATGATAATAGAGTAAAGTAAGAGCAAATTTCCAGATGTTCTATGAAGTTGATTCTCTACCATATGTCCTAGGGGGGAAAACTGCATCTAAAACAAGGGTGTTGCTGAGTAAGTAAGATGGATGTAGATTCTGTAGATACTTGAAACCCAGGCACAGAATTTTAGACTTAAATTGTGTGAGAACAAGGAATAACTAATAGTTGCTATTTAACCTCCTGCAAAGTATGTACCCCATTGAAGCTTCAGATCTTTCCCTATTAAGTGTGGTTAATGCTCAAACACACTTCATAAGGTTTTTTTTTTTTTTTTGGTTTGTTTTTGTTTTTTACCAAGAACATGTATTGGTACATTGTATACATAATGATCATAATCCACATGGTTATTTTGTACCTGTACATGATGTATCTTGGTTTACCCCCCTTCTCCTCCCCTCCCTTCCATTCACCCACCCCTTCCTATTAGAAACAAGTTTATTTACATTTTTCTTTTTTTTCCCTTTCATCTTACTTTTCTTTTAACCTTTCTTCTTTATCCCCCTTTTCCCTATCTAGTTCTCCTTTCTTTTGAATACTTTTTTTTTTACATAATATCTATTATACCCCTTTGTCCTTATTTATACTTATGGTTTCTCATATCAGAGAAACAATTCGATGTGTACTGATAAGTGTCTGATTTATTTCATTTAAGTGTATGTTTTCAAGGTGCATCCATTTACCTACAAATGTCTCTAGTTAGTCCTTTTTTCTGGCACAGTAGTACTCCATTGTGTAGAAAAACCACATCTTCTTTAGCCATTCATTAGTTGTTGGGCATTTAGGTTGTTTCCAAGACTTAGCTATTACAAATTGTGTTGCTATGAACATGGTCATGCCTAAGGTTGTTTTGAGAATGAAGTGAGTTAACATATCAAAAGATTTAAAAGCCTGGTGCACAGGAACTACTCAGTAGTGTTTGTACTGGTCAGATTTCCTACAGATGGGACACAGTACTTGACACTTGCTACTTAAAGAAGATGTATATTTTTGCTCACAGTTTCAGAGGTTTCAGTCCATGGTTGGCTGGCTCCAAAGCAGAAGCATCATGGTGGAAGGGTGTAGTGGGTGGAGCAAAGTTGCTCCCTTTGTGGAGACCAGGAAGCAGAGCACAGGAAGTGTGCCAGTGAGATACACAGCCTCCAAAGGCACACCTCCAGTGACCCGACTCCAACAGGCTCTGCCTCCTAAAAAGAACATTCAGCTATTAGTCCAGCGATGCATACAGTGCCCTCATCATGCAATCACCTCTCTAGGAGTTTCTAATCCAGCTGACAATATTAACTGGCACAGTTAATAGTAAATGTTTATTACATTATTATTGTTGTTGCTAGCATAAAAAGACTGTTGTTCGGGAGAACAGCATAACACCAGCAGGCTTACAGAAGCTTGGTTTTTGGTTTGGCCATGGGAGAGGACTGAATGGGAGTGTTACCGAAACCAGGT
>PVJO010002140.1:0-13285 GCA_004026905.1 Hystrix cristata | reverse complement strand
CCCTCCAAAGGCACACCTCCAGTGACCCAACTCCAACAGGCTCTGCCTCCTAAAAAGAACATTCAGCTATTAGTCCAGCGATGCATACAGTGCCCTCATCATGCAATCGCCTCTCTAGGAGTTTCTAATCCAGCTGACAATATTAACTGGCACAGTTAATAGTAAATGTTTATTACATTATTATTGTTGTTGCTAGCATAAAAAGACTGTTGTTCGGGAGAACAGCATAACACCAGCAGGCTTACAGAAGCTTGGTTTTTGGTTTGGCCATGGGAGAGGACTGAATGGGAGTGTTACCGAAACCAGGTAGTGAGCAGATACTGCATTCCAGGGAAGTGGTGATGGAACTCAATTATAGTGGAGCAATTGGAATAGAAGGGAAGAGATAGTCATACAGAAAAGAGAAAGCAACCCAAGATGCCCAGATGGTTGAGAGCACCAGAATTTCTAAGACTTAAGAAGCTCCTCATAATGTATGAAGGCCCATCCTCAAATAGATATGTTTCCATACTGGCTAAACCATAAAGAAAAGAAAATCCAAAATAGAGGCTGAATTACTGCTTTTGTTGTTTGTTTTTGCAATTATCACCCTTCAGAACTAAGAATCCTATTTTTATATATCATTCTTTCTCTCCAAAAGACAAACACTCCTACAATTTTGTATCTGTCCTTTCTGTGTTAAGGCTATCCAGACTTTCTTGTGAGAATTTCTTCTGCAGGAATCTATTCTTTTGACAGGAGGTTAATTATTCACAATTTTTAGGGTTCCAAATCATATTGTTCTAGGTCTACTAAAAGTTTTAAACAGAAGGCATAAATATACTTTTGTGAATTCTAACTAGCTACATGATTGACTTTCACCAACAGGAGCTCATTGTTGAGTTTAGTATTTACCTCCTCCTCTTTCTTACAATCTAACAGTGAGATTCTACTGCTTATAGCGTAATAAAGAAAAGTTAATTTATGATATTTTGATCACATTTTCATTTTTAAGGTAAATGTTACTTTTCTTAGGTATATGATAAAAGGTAACATAATTCTTAAATGCAAGTTGATAGTTTAATTTCTTGATGAGAATGCCTTCCAAATAATACTATGAAATAATAACAATTTCTCTTTTCAAAGAAAAAGCTATCTCATAAAATAATTAAAAAACACATTTGTCACCTACCAATAATTTTATGGAATTCTCAATGTATATCCGTTTCTTGTTGAATAATTTATCTTAGAGGCACAGGAAAGAATAAACAAATTAATAGAAATTTCTATTTTTTCCATTCAGTTCCCACTTGTTTTATTATTTACCTTCAAAACAACTTTTAATGAAAGCTCCTGCCAAATATTCTAATAGGTTTTATTAACAGAGTAATAGCAGTATTTTATCTTTCTAAAATACACAGTAAAATTTCTTTTTTGCCAGATTTACCTAATAAGATTCCATACTTATACAATTACACATTCTCAACTCAGCTTTCTTTTTACTTGCTGTTTGGGTGAATTCCGAATTTAATTTTGATAAGCAGAAGGATTTTTCTTTCCAGGATGCCTGATGACGTGTTTGTGCTTTCAACAATAGGGAGCATAATTTAATATATGCAAAAATGAGCGTAAAGCTGAAGAACAGTTTGCTACACTTATCATTAAGCTCTTCTCTTTGAGGTTGTCAATCTGTCTTTTAAATTCCTCCCTGCTGAAGACAGAATGCTAACTTTGTCAAAAGAAAATCTGCAAAAGTATTCTGTGAGAGACTGGAGTCTATTAAGCTTTGAGACTTAATGCTAGTTTTAAGCACTTGTAGCCAAATAAAGAGGGGAGTGGAATAGAAATGTGAAATGTAGGCAAGAGGGAATAGAGGAGAACAAGAAAGGAGAAGAGCCATGAAAGGAATCTGAAAAAAGACTAATTAGAGGAAGGAGCAAGCAGGAAATGGCAGAGACGAGGAAGGCTACAGTGTGAGGGCTCAAGTTGCAGGAAGAGGCTAAGTTATATTTTTGGAGAACAGTGAATATCCACTCTCATCTCATCTGTTATGCTGCTGGCACTACAGCAAAGGAACAAAAATATTTCAATATTGGTGGTGTTTTTAAAAGCCAATGGAAAGAAACTAAAACAGCCCATTTATTCTACTTATTTCCCAGCCCATTCAAAGGATACTTTAGTACAAACTGCTTTAGGGGACAATAAACAATAACAAATGCATTTCTTTGTTTATGCTCTTTGTTTGTAAACACACATAATAAAATTATTCAAGGACACCTACCTGCATTTCCTCTGCAATTTTCCCTCAAAGTCACAAAAGGAAGAACAGTTTATACTTTCAAGAAAAAAAAACGAACTGCACAAGACATTTTCAAAGAAAACTTGGCCAGTTTTTCTGAGTATAAACATATTAACTCCTTTCCTTTAGAATTTTGGCTCTGAATAAAATGTCACATGTGAGTACTATATGTTTCCTCATTTGATAAAATCTACTTCACAGGGTGAGTGTGAACGATATGAGCATCATTATTGAGCCATTTTTCCAAGGGCTTTTCTCAAATCTCTTCCCTACACAGTGTCTATCTTGCATGCGACCTGAAGGGGAAATCGCGCAGGCCCACTGAGGACGGCAGAGAGCAGGCCAAAACGACAGTGATGGAGTCAGTGGGGGAGGGGGGGTGCGCTCAAGAGCACACACACCTGTGAACAGAAGACATACAGTCCTGCCTCCGGCAGAGCCCTAATTAGCTGAATGTTTGTAGGAAAAAACTGCCGTTTGTCACCCTGACAAAGACTCTCTCCTTGACCAAACTTCGGTCAGGCTCCTCTGAGTCCTATTTTTGATGTGCTCTTGACTTCGTCCACTTCTACTCTCCATCTTGCTGGGCCTGCAGAGTCCAGTTTTACCAAGAATCCTGCTAAGTCAATTTAGAGAGAGCACCCGTCCTTGATACCTGACCACATTCCTCATTCCCATCTTTGATGTATATAGGTCCTTGGCTTGTCTTCAGCAAGAATCCTGTTCAGTTCATTTAGCCTGAAATCTCCTACCTTGATATCTCTTCCTAGTAATTTTCCATCCACTGCTTCTGCCCCGACAGGCTTTCTGGCTATCCTGTAAACACCCACTTGTTACTGCATTTGGAGTAGAGCCCCATCTCTCTCCCCTATTGCAACAGACTTGACACCAATTGCAATAGTCCTGAATAGTCTTCCTTACTGTTTTAGTAAGTATTAAATATTTCTTTCACAAAACCAAGAACCACGTGTTGGACCATGGATTCCTGATAAAGAACTGGAACAAATGATGAGACCCACAGCAAGGGCGACCGGCACAGTAGTGGGCTCAGCCTGGAAATCGGAGGTCAAGGTGCTACCTGTTTCTGGCATCAGATAAACCAAACGGGGTGAGCTCACTGCCAGAAGTGGGATCGAGGTGATGGGTTTGCCAAAGAGGGTTTTGAAGATCAGACAAACTGAGGTCTCATGACTTCCATGTCAGTCTGCCTCTCCATGACCAGAGAGGATCTGACTGAAGGATCAGGTCAGTAATGTGGACAATGTGGTCTGGAATCTGGCAGGCAGCATTAGCTCTAAAGGCCTGAACCCTAAGGAGACAGCAAGAGGAGTGAGCACTATGATGAGTTTGGAAAATGATCAGTTCAGAAGGAAAAAAATTATCTAGGCAAAAGCTGTTTAGCTCATAGGTCTCTAAGTACTTCTTGGAAAAGCACTTCACCCTCAGTGTGAATGAGAAGAAAGGCCGAGGTTGTCTGGAAATGATATTGCTCAGCTGAGCTATTTTGGATGTGAAATATAAAGTAGAGATGAGTAGAAAATTTCCAAAAAACATGAAGTAGTGAAAAAATATCACACAATCAAAGCCACTTTAATGAATCAACCATCTAGCTTAACATGATTAAAACCAAGTGAAATTACTAGTGGATAGTTTCTTTGAGAAGTAGCTGCCTTTTTCTTCTTATAAATGAAGAAAAGGTTTAAGCAAACAAGAAACAATTCAGACCTCACTCTGTAACTACTGGCATCTCAATATTATCTTTAGCAACAAAATTCCTCAGCTCTCTTTATGGCTGCAGATAGTTAATCAAATCCACATATTTAACAAAATACAGTACATGTCCCTCTTCAATAAATCCCACTGGAGTGTTATCCTAGGAGAATTCTCTGCTATCATTACCCCAAAAGCAAAATGAATATTCTAATTCTTGTAATGTCAAGAATATTCAGTCACTACTCTTATTACTCAGCAAAAAAATGAGCAAAATATGAACCATTTCTTCCTGGATAAATGACATCCAGCTCTTCATTAAGAAAACAACATAGAGATGGTGATGTAGCTCAGTGGTAGAGTACCTGGTTGGCATGCCCAAGGCCCTGGGTTTGATTCCTCTACCAATGCCAGAACACAAAGAAAAAGGAAGAAAGAAGGAAAAAAGAAAGAAAGAAAAAAGGAAAAGAAAGGAAGAAAGAAAAGTAAAACAGAAAGAGAGAAGGAAAAAAAAAAGAAAGAAAGGAAAAAAGAAACAAGCACTGAGCCAGCCTGCCACACACCAAAACAACCACAGAACCTTTTGTGGAGTTTCCTACCTCTATTCAAATTTAATCCAAAACAAAATGTCTACCATTCTTATTCTTCTCAATAATCATTCCTTTTTTTCTTTAGTGGTTAGTGACCCCTTCCTCATTTTAATACCTAAACCACCTTGGTGCTCTGAATCTTTTTTCTACATCCCATCATGCCTCTTCCTTACAAGTTGACTGAGATATAGCTGGACTGGACAGGGAGCGTGGAGTACACACTAGGGATCAATTTATCTTTGGCAAGGGAATTGACTAATAGGTTTTTTCTGTCTCTAATTTCTGTGATTTTCCTCTGTTGGGGGGTTCCCAGACCAATTCTTTTCCTGGCTGTCAGAAGCACCTGCTCTCATTCTTTGGCTTTGCCCTGGTCGGGCCCTTTTACAGCTGTCTGACCCTGTCCTGTTCAGAACTCACACCTCCCTCGGGGAGGCCACATTAGTGCAAAGGCTCAAGCACACAGAGATTTCTGGTCAGTGTCAGCCCTTTGCTGGCACGGAGGCGATGAGAGCAGCTGCCCATCCCACAGGCCAGACTTCCCTTTCATCAACCTCCTCCATGCTCTGGGAGCCAAACAAGAGACAGTTTGATATAAGGTCAGGCAGTCAGAGAGGGTATGCAGTGGATACTTTCACAGAGATTTTTACTCAGTTCTTCTGGGACGTCAGCCAAAGCCTGGGTTAACCTTGGTTGCGTCACTGGTAAACTAATCACCCCTTGCTGAAATGGGAAAGCAAGATGTGGCCTTGGTTAAATTTTGGGAAACTGGTAAGTTTTGTGAGCTAGATACATTCTCCCAGTTGGGAGACATTTTAAATAATGTTTTGAGTATTTACGTTCTTTTTAAAAATATCAATTTCAAGATGCTTGAATCAAAACTGATCAGTATCACCATCAACAAATGTGTGTACTATGAGGAAATGTAATACATACTTAGCAGGACCCTTACAAATTCATTATACATCATTATTAATTCAGCCCCAATCCACAGACATTTATTACATGTCCCCTCAATGCCAAGCACTGCACTACACATTGGACATTTAACAGGAGGCAAAGTAGACACAGTTCTGTCTTCATGGAGTTTCTGGTCTAATGTCATTACTCATAGAGGACTTCTCTTTCTTTCCTTTTGCTTCTACTCAGAAATTGTATTTTTTAGACAGGGTCTCACTATGTTGCAAAGACTGAGATTTAACTTCTGGGCTCAAACTATCCTCCTGCCTCAGCCTCCTAAGTTACCCGGTCTACAAGCACTTGTGTCACTTATGCTTCTACTCTACTGAACCATAACTAGCTCTCAGAAGAAAGACTACATTAGTTCTTTTTTTTGACTCCACTAACCTGCCCTGAGTACTGACTTCTGGCAAGCACTCTGGTGAATATGAGAATCATTCATTCTCTCTGATCAGCAACCTTTTGACATAGGACTATTATTAACCCCATTCAGAGTTGAGGAAATGGCAACTGTCTCAAGTCCACAGTGCTAGTTGGTGGTGGAACCAGAACCCATGAGGCCAGGCAGTCTGGTCTGGAGTGGATCCACCACTCTCCTCTCCCACTACACAAGCTCCTTATATAGATTCCTTCAGCATTCAGGGTCTCCTTATTTAACCGTTGTACTCTACACCTTCAGACTCTAATTTTCAAAGGATTTTTATGTCATTCTCCTCTTCAGACAACTTCAGTGATTATTAATGAATTATATACACAGATCTCAAGCTAGCATGGAAAACCCTGTTCAGTCTTTCTTCAACCTATCTTTGCAGATTTCTGGCAGCTATCTATAGGTGGCACGCACTCAGGGGACTGGGCCCATTCACTTCCCCCCTAAAACAGTGACATCTCTTTGCCTCACTTGTATGTCCTTCCTTTTTTCTGAAATGCCCTTCTGGTTCCAGATACTGCACCTCTTAGGTTTTTGTTTTGTTTTATTTTTCCTGGGAGCTGGAGATCAGACTCAGGGCCTTGTGCTTGCTAGGCAAGCGGTCTATCACTAAGCTAAATCCCCCAGCCCAGGTTTTTTTGAAAGACCAAACTGCCACGCTTTGTCGTCCTGCTTACAATCAACAAATGCTTTGTGGGTACCCAGTAATGGTACATATCTCCTGCCACATACTCAGTTATGTGCAGAGTCTCAGGGAAAACTATTTTAGAGTGTGGAGCTGAGCTCTACAGACAGATTGGCCTGAGTTGAATTCCAGCTCTTCAAATGTTTGGCTCTGGGATCTCAGGCAAGTTGGATCACGTCTCTCCATGTTCAAAACCCTTTCATGGGGCTGGGGTGTGGCTCAGAGGTAGAGCACATGGTTAGTGTGTGCAAGGACCTGGTTTCAATCTCCAGCACCAAAAAACAAAACGAGACAGGGAAAAAAAAAAAAAAAAAACTTGTCATAGCTTTCCAATGCAATTTTGGGTGGAAAAATGGAATGGTCTAGAATCCAAAATAACTTTTTAAAAATTCAAATCCCAACTCTTAAAATCCCAACTGTTTATAAAGTTCAAGCGTCTTCCCTCTCCCACCTTACGTCCTAAGTGATCAAACT
Source organism: Hystrix cristata (assembly GCA_004026905.1). NCBI lineage: Eukaryota > Metazoa > Chordata > Mammalia > Rodentia > Hystricidae > Hystrix > Hystrix cristata. Next base: position 6,161 of record PVJO010002140.1, on the reverse strand, counting down.
CCTGGACTGCTCAAGGCTCCAGCTAGCTATGGTATTCCAGGTACTTCACAGTGCTCGTTCATGTGAACCTTCCTGCAGTGTATCTAACATGCTCATTACGATCCTTTCAATTTCAGCCTTAATTTGGCACTTTGTCAGAGGAGACTTCCTTGATCACTTGCCCCTCATCTACCCTGCATAGGCTCTATCATTGAAGCCAAGTCCCTTCCTTGGATGTGTTGTGATAAAACATTTTTGAGGTTTACTTGTGTAGCATCTGTTTTCCCACTGCACTTGTGAACTTCTGTTTTAGTCTGTTTTCTGTTGCCATAACAAACTACCTAAGCCTGAATAATTTACAAAGAATAGAATTTATTGGGCTAACAGCTCTGGGGGCTGAGAAGCCGAGGGGCATGACACCAGCACTGGCCTGGCATCTGGCAAGGGCCATCTCGCTGGATCATAACATGGCAGAGGGAATCATGTGGCAAGATAAAGCAAGCATGCGAGTCAGGATTTCCTCTTTCTTACAAAGCGCTTACTGTCATCATGTGGGCCTCATCCTCACGACCTCACCTAATTCTGATTATTTTCCACAAGTCCTACCTCCAAATACCATTAACATATAAATCCGGGGAGTTGCCAATACAAGATCTTTTGAGAGACACATTCAAATTATAGCAGCTCCCATTAGGACAGGGAACATGTTTGGTCCATCATCACATGCCCAGAGGACTATGCGATGGAATACCTGGATGTGCAGGAAAAAAAGAGATAAATCTTCCTTTATCTCAGTTTCCTCATTTACAAAATAGGAATAACTGTAACCCAAACTCAGTTTTTAAGAAATTGATTGCAAAGTCTGTACAGAGGAGGTGCTCAGTAAATGTTACTGTTACTTCCACTTCTAAACTGCAGTCTGCTAAGGGAACTGCCTTTCCTCTTTGTTCTCCACACAACCTTGCACAGCGAGGTGAGTATCGTGGACATTCCCTTTTTCTGAAATGGCCTTCTAGTTCCAGATACTGCACCTCTTAATTTTTTGTTTTTTTTCTGGGAGCCGGGGATTGAACTCAGGGCTGAGTTTGCTTAAACTGAATTGAGCATGCCATCCAAACTCACAGTTTTTCATTTCTGTCAAGTATACTCAGTTTGGCTCACATAAAGACATTTACTTCTCCTTGATCATACAATAAAATATCCACTCAAACTGGGCCTAGGGGAGCTCACCTGCAATGCCAGCACTCAGAGGCTGAGGTAGGAGGATTGAAAGTCTGAGGCCAGCCTTGGGCACACAGCAAGTTGGAGGTTAGTCTAGAATAGTGGGACCCCATCTCAAAAGACCAAAACCAAAACCAAGACTAAGACCAAGACCAAAACCGAAACCAAACCGAATCCGGTCAAACTCTGCTCTTGTGGCCAAATGAGAACATGCAAAGGACGCTACAAGAACATGCCAGCATCACAGCATCATCAGGCTCTTTTGCTTTCACACATTGGGAGGAACTCTCCTTGGGAAATTTTCTCACAGGACTTGTTTTGCATGTAGTAGATCATAAACAAGAAAACAATTAAAATTTTTAGATAAAAATTTGACACTGACTATATATGCTTATATTCAAATTCAAAATTTAATTTTGAGCAAAGGAAATTTGAGAAGTTTGTGAAGCAGGTCTAGTATAGACTTCCTAAATAGAACACACTTGTTTTACTCTTACTGTACGGATCCTTAGCAAGCTGTCCAGGAAACAGAGGAGGTACTAAACTAAAAGTATACTGTAGGTTGGGTGACCATTTGTTATGGTTTATATCTAATCTCCCCAAAGCCTCATGCACTCATAGGTGGGCTTTTGGGAGGTGACTGGATCATAGGTGTGTGATGGTGGATTAGTCCACTGACTGGTTTATAGTAGGTGGGTGTGATGTTGAAGCCTGGTGGGAAGAGGTGGGTCACTGTGGGGGTGGCATGGAAGGGAACAGGGATATATTTATATATCTATATATCTATATCTATATCTATATGCCTCTCCTCCTAGGATGGCCCTGCTTCTTGCTGCCACGTCTTGAACTCTTTCTCCTCTGCCATGACCCTCTGCAATGCTGCCCTGCCTTGGAGCCAGCCAACTATGGACCTCTGTGAAACCTCTACAAACTGTGGGCCAAAATTAACTTGTCATCCTTGAACTTGTGGGTGTCCAGTGCTTTGTTGAAGCAAGAAGAAAGTAACTAAACATCATATAAATTAGTGAACAAACTAAGATATTTTTAAAGTGGAAAGAGACAGATGTTGACTACATTGAGCAACAGACATAAACCTGGATTATTCTATGTAGACATCTTGTGTATTGGATTTGTGTTTAGTTAGTCTTGTGTTTAGTTAGAATAGCTCAATTCTAACTACAAGGCACCAAACAAAAACAAAAGGTTTTTGCATTCCTTAGTCTGGCATTTTCAACTTTTACTGTCTTTTTGATAACATAATTTTAGAATATCACTCAGAATAATGTCTGATTTATCACAGACAAGGATCAATTAAAAAAACAGTTATTTGACCCCAAACAACACACATTCAGTGGAGAAGGTCCCACCTCTACCACTGTGTTTGGTGCACTGACTCAGCTAAGAAAAGCCCACTTCCTGTCTTTCCAGGCGTTACTCCAAAGCTTGCGGACTTTCCATGTGACTTTCTTTGTTGTAGCCCCTCAAAATCTTAGCTGACGAATGAATTTGTATTTTTAAAACATGTCAGTTTATTACATCTGTTGCATTTTAAATGATATTTAAAATTGAGGTAAATAATGTAAAGAGAAAAGAACAAGGACTTGCAACGAATATCCTTTAAATATAATGCAATCAGGTAGATATTTTTGCAATGTTTGGTGACATTAATGTGGTGATATTGAAGAACTGCTGACAATTAGTCAGAAGATGGAGCAGAAGTCTTATAAGAAGATTACTCCCAGGTGACAAAATATTGAAAATTCAATTATACTCTGTTTATTACAGGCTTACATTAGCAACTATATTCCTAATAAAGACCTTGATAATAAACAAATTAATGGGAACACAGGGGAGTACTTTTAGAAATATTTTTTCCCCATATAGTATTCTACAATATTGATTTCTAAAGTGCTACAGACGACAGTGTAAACCTTGCTAAGAAAATTCTTAACATAAATTGTATGTATAAGAACATATGACACATTAAAGTACTTGAGATTATGAAAATAATTTTAATATATAATGACAATGTGCAATAAATGTAATGTTTAAAACTTCAAGTTATGCAAGTGTATAAATCATTTAGGAAAGAAAATCTACTGAATGCAAATGAGAAGAAACCATAATAAGGGATGCGCAAAGGTCTGAATCCTAATTAAAGCAGTATGTCATGGAAGTCAGTGCATTCATTCCTCCTTGTGCAAATGTGATTTAAAAACATATCCACAACACAAAACTCTGCATAAAATATTTTTACAAAAAAGTGTAGAGTATAGAAATACCAATTTTTTTCACCAAGAAAATACACATTTTTGACTCTGTAGGGCTAAGTTTTCTATCAATTCCTCTTACAATTTTCTGACATCATGCCTAGTTCAACATGTATCTTTAATGCATCTGGTTGTTGATTTTTTTTTAATTGGTGTTGGTGATTGAACCCAGGGCTGTGTTAATAGTAGGCACACAGTCTACCACTGAAGAACACCCTCAGCGCCTAAGCTGTGGAAAAAATTCAGTTGGACATCTACTTCGGGTGTCATTCTATTGTTACATGATATGTGGAAAAGGTCTAGAAGTCTGATTTCTCTAATGCAAAATAAGGCAAATACACAGATAAAGTCAAAATAATGTAGTAAATGCTAACTGCCATAGAAACAGTAAGGAGAATGAATACTACGGGAATTTAGAAACAGGCCAGCTCAGTTACCCTTTGGGTTATAAAGACAACTAAAAGAAACTGGCATTTAAGTTGAACTTTGAAAGATTAGAAGGATTTTGATCAGTAGAGGGGAGCTGTGAAGTTATTGCTGGTTGCCAGCATGGAATGATAAAAGGCAAGAAAACACATGGTTTACTTACAGGATGGCAAATAATAAAGAATTCATTTTAATGTATTCATAAGGACTCTCAAAGTAAGAAGAGGAATTTAAGATTATCTGGTGTTTAAATAATACGGAAGGTTATCTTAGAGAATTCAAGTGTTCCTAAGAAGGTTGATTCAACCACCTCTGTCCTGTCTTTGTGGTTACGAAGCCAGGATCAAGAGAACCGGAGGAGGGCTGCGGATTTAGCTCAGTGGTTAAAGTGCTTGCCTTGCAAGCACAAGGGCCCGAGTTCGATCCCCAGCACCAAAAAAATAAAAGAGAACTGGAGGAAAGAAGTAAAGATTTCCTATGTGTGTATACACACACACACCCCTATATATGTGTATATATATACACAGGACTAAAAATATAAAAATATTTATATATATATACAAGACTAAAAATATATATACAGGACACACATAGAGGACTAATTATATATATATATACACACACAGGACTATTATATATATATAAAACATATACAGGACTAAAAAATATACGTCATATATAGGACTAAAGAAGTTTTGAAATAGTTTGAACTTGATGTAAGTTTACTCAGTTGATTTCAAGTAGGGAAGGAAGGCAAAGTGATATGCTTGAAAGTTTGGAAGTGATAGAAAATTGAGCTCACTTTGGTAAATCATTTTGATTACCATGATGAAAAATATATAATGCAAGTCATCATGTGATTTTGTAATGTTTTAAAATTTATAGCAGGTAATGTTTTAAGAAGTTCTTTTAAAAAAATTTCCATCATGAAAGAGAATGTTTCGTTTACAATTCTTATTTGCAGCTTTAGACAGCAATGTGATTTTAAGCAGGAAAAAAGACAGAAAAGATACTGAAGAAGTGTCAAATGGACAATGAAAAAGCACAGAATTTAGTATTAAATTAACTGAGATTTCAACTGCAAAATAGAACAAAAAAAAAATTGTGGCCACTCCATTGGTAACAAAACACTTTGTTTAAAAAAAAAAAAACACTAACCTTTAGAGGAAAAAAAGGGCCATCTGAATGATGTACTAGCTAAAATAATGAGAAATTGAGGCAGAAATATTAAAAGACAAAACATGTGACTAAGTCTGAAGTGCACAAGGGACTCGAGATCCTATTAGAGTTATTTCTAAGACACTAAACATCATAAACTCTTTTAAGTTTTGTTTCTCAGCCTTGTATCCCTTGAAGAGTTAGGGATGATAGTATCTGTTGAATGAATAAATAAAACTGAAATAAGGAAACCTTGGATGACAATGCTTACACAAAAGGGACAGGAGAATTGAAATAAAATTCAAAAGTGTCATATAGCTAAAAAGAGAGAATCAAAGACAGAAGTTTAGAAGCGCTCCCCCTACTAGGGAAGTCATGACTCCAAGAGCTCCCCAAATGACCCCAGTGAATAGGTGAGAGGCTGTGCCCCGCAAGTCGGAGTTCAGACAGCTCCAGAGAAGAGACTGATGAACTTGTCCAGGAAGACAGGCCAAGTGGAGCCCGGAGCAGGCTTGCTTGTCAGGCCCCTTCTATAAACCAGCAGGAACTTTTCTGTCTTAATTTTGAAGGGGCAAGGAAAAATAAGACCTCTTTTCCAAGAAGCAACAGAAACTACTGGAAGTGAGAGATGTTACCCACCTTTATAGGAAAGTCAAAGAGGTGACACGTATATAACATTGTCCAGACATTCAAACTGAAAGCAATAAACTAATAGTCAATGAAGCAAGTAATTATGGGATTTGGTCTATGTTAATATTTTTTCCAAATAGTTTTTTTTTTCCTTCAGCTTGGGGCAGGTTACCATAATTTTCTGTGTAAACACGAATTTCAAAGACTGTATATTCATAATTATTTTTATACCTTGAGCTATGTTAAGATGCTTTACAAATGCCTACTCTTTTGCAGGTTTTACCACTAAAAATGCCTATCTGTTCACGAATCAATTACCATCAAACATCTGTTTGCAAACAGAATAATTTTGAAGGAGTACGTTTTCAGGTGAACCATGGAAGAAACAATTAAAATATATTTAAAGCATAATAAAACCAATTAGAAATTATTATTAGCACAAGGACCCGAGTTCGATCCCCAGCACCAAAAAAAAAA